>VYZV01004914.1:121372-153683 GCA_013401275.1 Pandion haliaetus | reverse complement strand
TTTTTTTTTTATTTTATACAGGCTGTCTAAAAATCTCAGTGGTACGAAAGGGAACCTGCGGCATGCAGGGTTTTGTGGGCTCCCGAAGGATGGCGAGGTGTGCTGGGCCAGCTAACGCCGGTGGGAGTCCATCATGGAGGTGCCCGCCATGGAGGTGCCCCCCCTCCAGTGCCACAGGCCGGGCTGAGGAGAGCCGCTCCATTTCAGCCTCAACTGCACCACAGAACTGGCTTAGCTGGGTGGTGGCAGTGGTGGTGGGCACAGGGGTTTTTCACTCCAAACATGGTCACAAGGAACGTGTCGGGATCTCAGAAAAACGTCCTCACCATTAACATGCTCTGGGTTTTTTAGCTTCCCGGACACAAAACTAAGCAAAACTGGATAACAGCTTACGCTCACCAGAGGACCGAACGCTGCTCTGACTGAAACGGCGATTCTGTAACACCACGGGGTAAATCTTTCCTGAAGCGACAGCCCCGAACAAGGGACGGTTTGTGAGCGGTTCGTAGAACGCTCCTCTGTCAAGTGCTCCTCTCCTCTCCCGTATGGCTCCGCGTTGCAGGCAGACAGACGCCCTCGGAAAGGGGCTGCCAGCAGGCAGGAGGGCTGGAGCAGCGCCTGCCTCCCCGCCTTGCTCAGACCACGCGTGCCAGCTTCGCCTAGCGCGGCCAAAGATGGGGGTGGTCTTCGTGAAGGTGGGGTCTTGGCCTTATCTCTTCAGTGAGTCATCCAGGTCATGAACTAGCTCCGTGTCAGTTCTGGGCTGAAACGTGAGCAATTCGTAAAGTTTTACAGCTTCCTGAAACAGAAAGCGCTACTATCTTGTGCATGTTTGACCATAGGGAGGTACTCCAGTGATGTAGACAAGAGAATCCCAAACATGACATTTCAGAGTTCAGTGCTAATATTCTTGATTTTGTTCCGATGTGTCACATCTTTAGCTGGTCAAATTACTCAGCTCTAATGAATTTTCCAAAGAATATAAGCCTTGGTTTCTGCTTGGAAATCATGAGCAAAACACTCAAATTTGCAGTGTGTGCACTATTTGTAAGGCCTTACTGAGAAGTTGGAGCAGACAACTTTCCATCTCTCTTTTTTTTTTTTTTAAATTAAAAGCTGGTCTCAGCTACTTTACAGTCTCCGTCCACCCCTGCTGCCCACCAACATGGCTTCAGCTCTTTGGATGTGTGATGGAATGGGAGAACAGTGAATATGCAGTGAGGAAACTTACTCCTTGCAGCCAGTTGGTTTTCTCTCTTTTGTTCAGCTGTGTACATTTGAACAGGAGATAAGTCTGGAAAAATACAGTTGCGTAAATGCTCTCATGTCTTCTCCAGAGTGCAGAAAATCCTATTTCTTCATTCCCCTCCCCTCCACACTGAAACACGTGGCAGCCTCGCAGACAGATACAGGTGGGATAGAGCTCTGGAGGTTCAGGTCTGGCTCTTTGTGAGTCCAACATACCAACTGAGGCATATCTGTCAAATATAAAGGGAGACGAAGACGGGGTTGAAAGAGCTCTTTGTTAATCCTGAATGGGAGCTGGGTATGAACATCTGCTCTCTATCAGTTCATCGGTCACCTCTGTGCAGATGGAGGCAAGATGCACCAAAGCCGGCGCTGATGCCCCCTGTTCCTTGGCGGTGGCTTGGCTTGGCCAGGACCGAGGGTGCTTGGAGGAGGAACTGGTGCTCCCGGGCACCGTGCACTGGGGCTGGAGGAGACGGCTCCCTCGCGCAGCTCACATGGGAAATTCACCTGCATCCAGCTATGTTAGGAATGTGGAAACTTTAACACACACGAAAAGCTTAGTCATCGTGACCACAGAGCTTCCATCAGCACGCTTCCCAGTAATACCATGTTTACATGCTTGGTTCGCTCTTATGGTCCAGAGGCTGCCAGCGTCACTCAGCTAAACCCCGGGGCTTTTGGGGTGCCCTGCAGTGCTTTGGGCACTCCTGACAATCGATGAGCTACAAGACACCCCTGCCTGCTCTGAAACCGCCTGCTTGTTGTCATTCCTTGGGGAAGCTGTTCCAGATATGTTAATCCCCGTAAAACTATTATTCATGTCATACTCTTAAGTTTAATGCCTTTTCCCATATCTTGATAACTAGGGGGATAACGCAGCGGGGGTTAACATTTCCATCGGTATTTTTCACACGCAGTCTGGATTTTGATTTATAAGGCAGAGTTTCTTGCTTTGATTAGTTCAAATTCCCCATTTTTCTTCAGACCTGATTCCTTTCTAGACTTTCACCGTTTCTCCGATTTCCATCCAAGAAAGCATTATGCATATATTAATAACATATATACAATCTAGTATTATCTGTGGTAATGACTACTGATCTAGTATAAGATTTTATGGGAATATCAAAATACATTTTTCTCCTCTCACAAGTAATCTGCCTGAACACTTTCTATGACTCTAATAAAACAGCCGAGAACAAGTGCTTTTAGTATCAGAATAACTGCTTGATGATTTAAATCTAAAATTGCCATCAGAATATCTCTCCCTGCAATGCCAACTACCGAAGCATCTGTGGAAAGTATTAAACAATATACATAAAACATGAACCTTACACATCCCATCTCCTCCTCCTCCTTTCTGCACGTGTGTGTGTAGCTAAATGGGACGTACATTAAAAGAACATTATTAAGGTTTAAGGTCAAACACTTGTGTATTAGGAAACACGTATTTCCTGTGTGTCGGAAATGTGGGCTCCCTTGTGAGTATGCGGTGATAGTCATTAATTTCATGATCACGTATTATTTTTTCCCGAGAACCTATTCTGTCCACAGAGCGATATTGTCACCTTAATGAGCAGCTATTCAGAAACATCTGTACTTCTCACAGGCCAGCATGTAATCCGTGCCTCATTTAGGGACGCTATTCAGAACCTTCTTCTGAACACATACCCATTTGTTATCGCTTCTATGGGACTTATCAATGTCATATTTGAGTTCTTAACAGATGAAAAGAAATTATTTTTCGCCACTGCCTTATGAGCTGACGTGACCTGAGGAGGCCTGTTTGACAGACGAGAAGCAGTAGGGTCACAAGAACCCGCTAATTCTGGTTGAGCCTCCGTTCATTCCCAATACTTAACGTTAATGCAGCACCGCAGATGTTCAAAACAGAGCTCCCGCTGCTTTCCTGTGTAGCCATGAGGGGTTAGGACTTAAAATCAGAAAGCACTGCCCCACATTGTCTGCTCAGGGAATAAAAAATTCTCACATAGGGAAAAATAAGGTTCAAGCAGCTTGACTGCCACGTGCGGCTCAGACCACTGCTGAGGGACCGGAGCTTTGGCTGCCAAAACCAAAACCGTATTTTCTTCTGTTCCGATGAAGGTTTAAAATCAGTGACAGTAGGATGGGAATGAGCATCTCCTGTTTCGTGATGTTGCTATAATAATATGAAGGAACAACGGCAGTTGTGAAAATAAATCCTAATTACCTGCAAACTGAAAACAAAATGAAGCTTGATACTCTTATAATCTCTATTTTGGCATTTAGAAATCTGGCCATAACTATTCTACCAAGAAAGAATTACATAAATTCATAAAATTAGTTCAAGACATCAGTGACTCTCCTTCACTTGTCTGACAGTTTGTTGTGTGCTAAGGCTTGGCTGGGAAACAAAGCTCAGCTATTCCAAGTTTCAGGAGCTGAGGGCAATGCTTTGACAAAGTTACAAGCACTCTTAAAATTATTTTTAAATCCCTTAATAATTTAGGGAGAATTTTAAGACAGAGGGCAATGTATTTTAAAATACTGACCGTACTGCAAACATCCGCATGCAAGTGGGAATCTTGTATCTCTTGCAAGCCTGGTGCGCTGTTCTGCAGCGCCTGCAGCTCCGCAGCACGTCTTCTCCTGGGCCCTATCCACAGGGTGCTGTTTTAAGGCATTTACCCCCATAGCACCAGCGGGATGGCGGGTGTGGTGTTCTCTCCCGTTTATGAAGGGGTAATACAGTAGTTAAATGGCTTCTCCAGGAACACAAGTGGAGTCTATGGCAGCGCCAGTGAAATGAGGACGTGAGGGAGGTGATCACTCTTTTCCCGCCTTTGCTCTCTTTCCAACACACCACCCAGCAAAGGAGGCTCTGTAGAAGCCGCGAAAATTGTGTGGATTATTCACACGTACGTCTTAATTCTGTCTCTGGGAAAGCTTGATGTTTTGAGAATAAGAAAATGTATTAGGACCCAGAGAAACGCTATCTGGGGCCACTTCTTATGAGGGGAAGGCGTCGGGTTCAGATACACTCCCACTGTGGCCTACGGCCGCCTGACCTTCTTATCCCACCAGCTGGGGAATTGCCTCAAATCAAAACTTCCCTGAAGCAGAACTTATTCCTCTTGGGTAAATACATCTAAACCAGGAGAACTCCTGGATAAACACAGTAAAAGTATCTCATGCAAATCCGACGTTTGCTGCTTTGCTGTTACATTATGTATGATTTGTTAGTGCTCGCAGTAAGAACAAATTGCACATCGGGAGTGTTCTGCCATCCGTGAAATCACGTGCAGCTCAAGGACGTTTCCTGCTTTAGCATGGTGTAGTGAGCAAGAACACATGTGAGAAGCCAAAAATCAGCATTCAGGGCCCACAGCTTTGACTTTGGTATTTTGTCTAAATTCCTAATGCTGTTGTGCATTCCTCACTCGTACAAAATCAGCACAAACATCTTATGAAGTGCTTCTACCCACAGACATCAAAGAGTACGAGACCTTAATCTGGATGTCAATATAGGATTGAATTTCAACTAAAAGGAAGAATTGTTTTGAGATTTATTTTTTTCAAAGCCCCATCCAAATTTGAAGAAACATCCAGAGTTGCATTAAACTGATCTGGATCTGAACGCTGATCTGAAGATCCATTGAAATTTGTGGATAAAATCCTATTGAATTCATTGTGTTTTGGCTCAGAGTGAAATGATTTCCAGCCGTTGTTTGAGAATACCCTGCAGACAAAAAGATTTCATTTTCAGTTCCTGGAGGTTAATTATGGAAATTCGTTATAGAGGATCAGCAGTCCCAGTTGCTGGGGAGACAGTAAAACTATTTGGTATGAAATTCTAGCCTAGAGCTGGATAAAAATTTTCTGACAGAATGGTTTTCCATCACAAATATTGATATGCTGAAGGCAACATGTTTTGCAGAACTGCTTCAATTTCAGTGAAATTTGGTATTAGAAACTTTCTGGTGTGAAGCACTCTGCTCAGGTTGCACCATTCTGATTTAACCTTTTTTTAATGAGGCATTCAATTCCAAGGTTTTCTTATAATATATTTTTTTGGAAATATATAAGAAATGTGTAAACTTGAACATTTTGACCTCCGTCAAAGGATGGTTTTCATTACTCAGGGAATTTTGAAATCCTTTTTCATTAATCCCATTTTGAGGTGGAAAAAGCAAGTGAACTTGTGTAATCCCCAATTCTCACCCAGCTCTGGCCTATCCCAGTGGGTGCTGGGGGCCAAAGGCAGGCGCTGGGAACAGCTTCCAGGGCAGAGTGAAGTGGATTAGGTCAGTACTGCATGTCCTTACCCATTCCTGTGAACGCTGCACTTCACAGGGCTTCCCTGAAGGCAAAGCGGCTTTAAATTATTGCTGAAGAGCAGAAAGAACTCGGCAAATAATAAATGTACTTTTTTTTGGCCGCAGTACCACCAAGGCGGTTTAATTGTCCCGAGGAAGTTAAAACTGTTTCTCCTCTCCTCGAACTGCTGCCGGCTGGAGCTGTGCTCCCCACCCCTTCATACCACACCAAGCCTCAAATATTCGGTGAACCAAAGCTTTCCTGGCTGCACAGACATACTTGTAATTCTTGCCCATGTGAATGAGTAACAGCAGCGGCCGGGGCAGCAGCACAGACCCTCAGAAACATAGCAAGCATTTTTTCAGTGCCATTTGAAACTCTTAACACACTTCAGCATTGATTTTTATTGTTATTTTCTGTTCCATAGGCATGGCCTTTCCCACCATAAAGTCGCGAGGCCGAGTTCCTCACTGAATTTCACCGCTTGTTAAGCTTGTGAAGCTGGTAGCTTTAGCCTCATGGGTGACCAGTGCCAGGCTGTGATTAATCTGACTCCGATCTGCAGAAAAACCTCAGGAATTTCGGGGTGGGGGTGGAAAGCAGTAGGGTTCAGCAGCACGGCCATGGGCACCCATGCGGGTAAACCACCCGCCAGCTTGCCCCGAGCAGCGACGACTGGCAAGTGGTGGGGTTTGCATGTACGGAGCGCAGCGCTTCTGTAAAGCAAATTGCAGAGAGGAGAAATCATCTGCGAGAAGCACTGGTGAGTGGTGCGTTTTGCAGTGCCACGCGGGGATTCGGGAGATGCAAAGGCACCCATGGGGATTGGGCTTCTAAATCTCTAGCCCAAAATAAGAATAGTAAATGTTCAGCCTTATTAAACTTCCTCCTAGCCAATTGCTGGAAAAGCAAAAGCTGCTAGCGCAAGTCCTTGCCCCTAAATTTCTAATTAACTAACATTTTCGAGGCAGCTCCTGCACGGCTGCAGCTCTTGGCACCAAGGAATTGCTGCTTCAGGAGGAGCCGCTCTCCAGGGCTGCTTGAGTGAGGCTGCAGACGAGAGCTGCAATGCAAAAATGAGATTTAAACCAAGCCCGCAGGTCAAAGAGGACATTTCTGGGTCCTGGTGACCCTGGCCTCAATTTTCACCCATGCTGCCTGCAACCAGGAAGATGCAGAGTTTTGCTCCATTTCTTTGCTTGCTTTGCGATGCTGTAGTACTGCATAGAGGGATGCGACATTCCCCACCCCGATGCCTGGGCTTGGTCTGCAGCTTTTCCAGGACCTGGAGCTCAGAAAGCACCAGCATGGGTGGATGGATGGTGGTGGGCAGCGGGCTGGGAGTCCCACAGCTGCCACTGCCATCCCATTCTGCAGTAAGAGCCTGGCCCACCTCAGCAGCTCCTAAAACAGATTAGGCTGAAAAAGTGTGAATGTCTGTGGGTCGCACATGCTTTGACTCCCTTCAGAGAGAGGCAAATGTGAGGCTAATTAGGCAAGTGTGGGTTGCAGCAGGTTTCACACACTTTCCACTCTGAGATTTCCATGGACGGGGAAAGTTAGTCGCTCTAATTAAATGACTCAGAAAAGACTAACTGGTCTTCTATTTGGTTTTGTAGTTAGGTGTTTTCAAATGAATGATTCAAAGTTTTAAATATCTTCTTCCTACATTGCTGTTTACTAAATAAAATTAGTTTTATGGGAAGGTTACAGAAAGCAAGGGCTTCTGGAGCGCCTTCATTTTATTTGCAGCTTGGTGTGATGTTTTGTATCATAAAAGAAGGGTTGGAGGGAACCTGCAGGACATGGCTGCTCCATCCCTTCACCTCCAAACCTTGGAAAGAAGCGTGTGGGCTCCATGCTGGCAAGATGAGGAGTCCTGGGCTTTCTGAGCTCCCAGCAAGTGTCGCTGGGTTTGCCTGCATTGCCCTGGGCTCCGTGTGGTGGAGCAAAGGCAGTGGCAGGGAATCGCTGGAGGAGTGGAGCTGGGTGCGGGGCTCGGGCGTTGCTGCAAGATTCCCCTTTGCCTCTCCAGGCCCAGGAACAGACTGGCAGCGGCAGCAGGAGTGAGCATAAATCATTCCAAACCTCTCCCTGCCTATATTGGATGCATTAAAAATTAATTACTTAGTTTAGTTATTTCATATTGAAGGCAAGACTAAGCAATAAGAACCAAATCCTGTCCTCAGATAAAACCATTACATCAGCCTGCGCGGAGCGGTCTGGGAGCCTTTAGGAGCCTAGAGCTGTGCTTTCCCTTTTGCATAAGTCCATGCTCAGCACATCCAGGTGAGCGGCTGCACACGCTTGGCTGGGTATTAACGCACAGGTTGGATTTCAGCTGGAACATGTATTTGCAAAGTCAAAGGGAAGCCTCATTTTTTCACCATAAAAGGTAAGGAGCAAAATTCCAGAGCTGAATTTACATGTCCTGCTGCTCCTCAACGTGGGAAAAGAATGCTGTGTCCTCCCACGTATCAGCTTCCCATCCCAGGTCTTCCTCCCTCCCTCCAACTTGTCTGTGCAAGTCAAACCATTTCTGCCATGAGCCAACAATTAATTATAAGTATACAATAACCTCTCATAAAGAAAGATACATGCAGAAGCCGGGTCTGGTTCCTTCGATGCTTACATAGTTTTTCTCCCGCTGTATTTTCCAAATTAATTGGAGCGGCCCATAGTTTTCACGGGTCTGGGGGTATGTCTGGCACAGAAATATCTTCTGACCTCCTGCCTAATAAATAATGATGGGGAGAGAGGATTATCCAGCAGCCAAGCTTGTTAATGCCATGGTTTGGGGGGCTGTGGGGATATTCCTGGCAGGAATGGGATGCCTGTGTGGGGTCAGTATCCCTGCTTGGGTACTTGGGGCCAGAGTCACAGCACTGCTCCACAATTTCATCCCTGTAAAAATCAGCGGGGGATGGATGGTAGATCTTCTCCAAAAAAAAGGGAATTTGGAATCGAGCTTTGGAAGTATGTTACATGGGGAATGAGAAGGATGTTCTTGCAACGGTTTTCTCCTGCCAAATGAGCCTGACAGAGAGGGCAATGGGCTGACAATAATTAAAAGCTAATTTTAGACACTCAAATGGGTAAATTCTAAGGTTTCTGGAACCTTCTGGTCCAAGTATAAAAGAGACTTACTCTGTTCCTGGTTCTCCTGCCAGTTTTCCAGCGGGACTTGGGGCAAGCCAGTTCAAGTCTCTGTGCCTCTTTCCTTATCTGAGGCTTGTAGTAACTCCCAGGCTAGCAAGGGCATCAGGAGGGTGAACCCATTGCCACCACCTCCTAAAGAGCTCCGGTGCCTCCTGGGAACCTGGGGTTTGGCTGGCAAACGTGGTGGGTGCCTCTGCTGTCTCCCTGCAAGGTCCCCGGGTGCTGCTGGCCGGAGCCCACACTGCCCAGAGCTGCTTCCCCCTGCCCTGCTGCCCTCCTGCTGCCTGGTGGGTTCAACCCAACCGTGTTGGTTCGAAATGTCAGAAGCACCTCAAGGAACCATGCTTCAACCCCTAAAAGCTTGAAGGCAATAATCAAATGGTCTTCAGACCAAGGGGCCTAGCCCTGATGAGCTGGACGCAGATGAACAAAAGCAGGCAGCTTTTTGCCCTTACGTGGAGGCTGCGGGGAGGCAGGTTGTGTTGTTGGAGGGAAGATGGGGCTTTGTCAAGCGATGCCTGGGTTTAGTCATCAGTCAGTAACAAGAGAAGTTACAAGCTCTTCAGACGGATGGTACATACAAGCGTGCAAAGCCACACCAAGCCCAACAGGAGTGATGACCCCCCTAGGGATCCTGATGCACCAAGGGGCCTGTCCAAGCGATGGTTTGCTATTTGTCCCTGAGACAAGGAGACACTAGAGCCAAGTCAGCTGATCCCTGGCACCAGGGAGCAGATCTTTTTAGCAGGAAGCACCCAGGGAGCAAAGCCTGGGCCAGGGACTTGTGGTGCAAACCCGTGGTGCTCCAGGAAAACCAGGTGTGTGCTCAGCTGCTTTTACAGAAAGGATGGCAGCTGGGAAAGGGCGAGATTTGCACCCGCCGGAGGGTCGAGCTAATGTATCAGTGAGCAGAGCCGGTCCCCTGGGCATGGGCGAGGAGGGAGATGGCATTTGCCACACTGGCATCCTTTCCTCAGTGCCAGTTTAACCACACCTGGAGCTTGCGGTTGCACCAGGCAAGTCGGCTCACATCTCTGGCAGTTTGAAAGCCGCAGTGAATCAAGCCCAGAGAATTCCCCATTTCCTCGATGGAGGATTTACTGGTTGTGTTAATTTTGGGGACATCAGTGCCTGGCTGCCATGGAGAGCAAGTAACTGCATCTTATAGGGGTGGCAGCTTCCTGACCGACACCGGGGTGGCAGCACCAGCAGCACGGCAGGGTCAGGAGCACAGTCTGTCAAAGGGCAACACCAGGTTTCTCCCTTCTGTGCCAGAGTTTTTGAGCAACACAGCACCAGCTCCTGATGAAGAAGCCTCTTGGCATCAGATAACGCTGTAATTACGGGAAAACTGGGGGGATTTTTCTGCTGTTAAATCCTACCCGTGCCTGGGTCCGAGTGGATGTGAGGGGGCTGCACGGGGTGATAACGGCCGTCGGGAGATGGTGGGGCTGGCCCTGCACAGTAGTTCATGCTCAGCAGGGCCATAGGTGGAGAAATCAGCTTTGCTTATTGTGAAATCCCACTCAAAATGTTTGCAGGGTTGCTTCATCGCTGGGGTTAAGGCCAAGTGCCCTCTCTGCCCTGGCAGTGTGGGGCCGTCCAGGCTGATGGGAACCCCCCCCATACCTCCCATCCCTTCCTGGGGCAGAGTGTGCATCTTCCGTCCCGTCTCCGGAGCCGCTGATGGAGCTGGGTTAATCTGTTGGCTCCTCTGGATCCCTTCGTAGGAGAAGCTCGGTCACTGGTTTTAGTGATGCCCCTGCAATGCCAAAAATGGAGGAGCATCTCCTGGGGACCACTGGGCTCTGGAGACCATTCGACCTAAAGGGACTCATGCTCTCTGACTCCTTAATCTTACTCAGCCTTGCAAAATGATCTTGAATTTTCAAGAGTTGATTAATAGGGACGTGGAAACGAAGTCAAGCAACTCCCAACATCTCAAACTCTGGTGGGTATAAGCCAGCCCAAGCATTTCATGGAGAAGACAGAAATCCCTGGGATCCCAGCAAGGAGCACCTAAAGCCTGGGGTACACCGCATCCCCCTGTGCTGCTCGCGGGGCATACAAGCCCAAGGGCTTGGCGATGAGCCACAGATGATAGGGCTTTGATTTTGGTAGGAAAGCCCAAGCTGTCGGTCGACACCGAGATGCGACAAGCGCCAGGGAGAGGGACACTCCCCCCTTGTGCCGGCGGGATGCCAGCTCTCGCGTACGAAGCAGCATTTCTATTTATTTAAGAGACTCTCCCCCAAGTGCAACATAAGCAAGGAAAGTGGCCTGGGCTAAGAGCCAGGGTGCTAGTGGAGGGATCCCTATCACTCCTCTTCCTTCCTCTCCAGCAGGTGGGAATCCCCCTCCCAGCCCTCAAGCCCTTCGGCTGCGATGCAGTCGGTGACATCAGCACATTCCCAGCAGCGCTCCCGTGGGCACCTTGTTAGCTTTGCACTGAGTCACCCTTCAGCAAACAAGAAAGATAAGAAAATAAATGGCAGCGGTCCAAGCAGCACAGATGCTAGTTTATTTTGAACTACAGAAAAGATTTATGCACTGGAGGAGGGATACCAGCATCTCCTCCTCCCAAAAATCCTTTTTTAAAGCCCCCTATTTCTCCTTCTTTCTTACTGTTTTCCTGCAGCAAACCCTTATCATGTCAAGTACCTTCACTATAGGTACCCTAGAAACAAGAAGGGCCAAACCAAATATTTTGGTGAGAACTGAATAGAGCCAAAGCTCCAGAGCGACAAGAAGAGGTTTTGTTTTATCGGAAAAGCAAACATCATCTTCACGAGCAAAATGCTATTTTCTCTCTTGAAACTGCCTTATGAAAATGAGGCCAATGCGGTTTTCATTTGCAACACTAATTTGATGAACTCCATCGGGTTAATGATATTGCCGTGTTTAATTAAAGCAGTCATTAGTCTAGCTGAGTCCCTCCTCCCTAGCAAGGGCCCGGTGCTTCGGAAGCACTGCCGACCTCTGGCACCAGAGCCCGGTCTCTGGCCAGAAGTGTGGGATGGGATGGGTTTATGGGCCTTACCACACTGTCCTCTTCCTTTGGTATCCATGGCTGATCTTTGAGTGCCACCAAACCCTGATGGGCACTGGGGCTGTTGAAGCTGGCATTGCTTAGCCCCCGCGAACAGACACAGCTAATAACCATGGCCGAGATGGAGGTGCACAACCCCAAATACCTATTTCAGCCTCATCCTTTGCCAGTGTTTGTGCCCGCCCAAGTCCAAAGCAGGGACCTGATTGCTCACGGTGCTTTCTTGGGCACATGGTGCCATCGGGTAGGGAATCTGGAGGAGAAGGTTTTGCATTCGATGCTCATGATGCTGGCAAGACACAGAGGGACATGGCCACGTGCCTGTGATCTCTGCTCAGCTCTTCCCAATACTTACTGACACCAAAGAGGAGCCTGAGAGCTTTGGAAATCAGGGCAAGTGATAAAAGCCCTGGCAAGCCCTGAGCAGCCATTTCAGCTGTAGTCCTGATTTCTCTCCAGCCTTAAAGTGAACCAAATACAATGGTTGCCATTGCTTTTCCCAGTAAGAATTTCCTGCAGAAAGATCCCCAGCGTGACATAGCTGCAAAGCATGAGTCACTGCTTGCTTTAGCTGGCATGACGTGTGCGTTCTCCGTCTCTGTATTTAGACTGCAAACCTCATTTCTGACCTGGCTGTCATCTAAGTGCCTTGTTGATAACTTTGTGCTAAATGATACTGTCCACACTGCGTGCACGCGCGTGATGCCATCTCAGCCGTGCTTCTGCACTGGGTAGGGAAGCAGTGGTGGGAATGCTGACTGATGGAAAGTTGGAAAAGACCAGCAAGTGTCCCTCTGTCAAACCTGCAAATGATGGCTCTGGCTTTCCTCCACCTCCTGAAAACCCCAGGCTTGCTGCACAGGCTCACCCTGGCACCTCCATGGGATTTTGGGCAGGAATATTGCACCATCCCAAGCTCTTGCAAACAGAGAGGATGCTCTGGCTCATGGTTATTAATTTTCCAGTCCAATGCTGCATTCCTGCTTGCAGATCAA
Source organism: Pandion haliaetus (assembly GCA_013401275.1). NCBI lineage: Eukaryota > Metazoa > Chordata > Aves > Accipitriformes > Pandionidae > Pandion > Pandion haliaetus. The sequence continues at coordinate 140,933 of VYZV01004914.1, read as the reverse complement.
AGTCTTTACCAAACAGTTGTTTCTTTGCTTGGAAAATACACATGCTCTCTTTTCTTATCTGAGTTCCCCATGAATTAAAGTAGGAAAATAATAATAATCTACTACAGATCAGTGTGATATCCTTCCAGGTTCCCTCTCTCATATCATGTTAACCGCTGTGATGCAAATCCACCAGTGGGATGCCTGCCAGGAAACCTTGGGGGGTGAGTAGCCTTCACGGGTAGCCTGGACACAGCGATCCTTCCTCAGGGACATTCTGTAAGAGCAGTGCTTTAATTCTCATCCCTAAGTTTTCTCTTCCTGCCATTAAGCTAATAACCACAGTTACGTTAAGTGCATCTTCATTTTTGTAGGCACAATACAGAAAGCATTTAGCTTGACGGGAGATATTAACAATGTATTTTAGTCAGGGATGAATGCTCATCTGTCTGACGAACACCACACGAGATCAGGACAGGTGACATAGAAAAGGGGTGAGTTCTTCAAGTACATGCAAGCTTTTTAGGAACAAAAGCATTTTTGAAAGGGTTCAACCCAAACAACTTTGTAGTGCTTAATATGTCTTTGATAATTTAGATTTACACACACACCCTCAGACACACACACCCTCAGTACAAACGTGCCTTCATTTGGCTCAGCAGTCCCAGACACAGAGCACCAGAGGATGTCACCCGTCTGTGGTGGCATCCCGGCTGCTAGCAATGGGGCAACACAGCCCTGTGGATCCCAACTAATTGTCCTGCCTCACCCTCCAGGGATTTTCCCTTCCAGCCCCTTTGAGTGCACGTGGAAGAAGAGTTTCCCTTGTCACAGCCCAAGTCTACATTATACATTCATGCATTTAAAGCATATACAGTCTTGTAATTAAATTCAGGAATATTTTAAGCACTTCTTGTAGTGATTTGAAGGTCTTGTAACTAAGTGCAGCATATGTTGCTTTTATAGTAAGCTCGTTTTCTGACAGCTGCCTGCGTGGGTTTCCCATACTGTCTCCAACCTCCCGTCAATGAGCCGCACACCAGGCACTGGATGAAGGGGGGGAGCAGCAGGGGCAGGTATCATTCACGGACCGGAGCAAAAGATGTTCCCTTCTCTGCCCAGGCACAAAATCCTGATGTTTTCCCAGCGGCAATGCTAAGATGAGACTTGGAAAGATGTGAAGACTACATAGCTCTGCTTCAAGTGGTTTAATCAGAAAACGGATGGGGCTGGCATGAATTATGCCATCTCACAGGCTAGCGTAGGCTCCTTTGCCATGGTTACATGAGCCAGGAAGGGAAAATGAAAAGTGATGGATACTCAAGTGCTATTTCTTCTCTTTTAAGGCCAGACAGTTAACAAACTCTCTTTCCAAAGCCGTGGCAGGAACGCTAACAGGCAGGAAGCGCTTGTGACTGTGCGAGTACCTGACCGGAGCTGGTATACATGCCTCAGCTGCTTCTTTTTTTTTTCACCTGGAAGAATCTCATCCTTGCCTACCAGCTGGTAAACATTGCTACTTCTTCCTGTTTGTTACTGGGTCTGCAAAGCTAACAGCTTCATCTTGGCTCCTCCTCAGACCACCTTGTTGGTTTATAGGGCTTATGCACAGAAGAGAGCTCTCCCTGGAGCACCTGCAAGGGCAGGGATGCTCCTACGGGACAGGAGATGGTGCCCTTGGAGCGCGTCGCTCAAGCCCATTGTTGCCAGCGGTGGTTGCCAGAGCACAGCAGCAAGGGGCAGAGATGTGGTTCCTTACTGCGATCCCCAACCCGTCTGTCATTGAGAGATGATGGCGTATGAGGGCATTCAGCAGGGCTACAATTTGGAATAATCCTACTGAATAATATAATTAAAAATAAATAACAAAAATAAATTACCTACCCAGGAACACGGCTGGCTGTGTGGCTCTTTGGGTGCTGGGGGGCAATGCCCCCCTGCATCCAACTGTCCTCCCATGGCCCAGGGAACAACCTCTCCCACACGGACACAGAGAAACTCCTTGATATTAATGCACACTTAAATTATTGTGAAAGTGCCTGGAGCCATGGGTGAGTGCTTTAAATATAACTCAAAATAGCACATAAAAATAAGCGGCACTCCCCAGTGTCATCTCAAAGAGCTACACCATTGCATGAGACCTGGGAACCTGCCTGGAGTCAGCCAGAGCATTCATCACACTCCCAGTTAAGCATCCTTCAGATTTCAGGGGTTTAGTAACCACGGGAGAGACCATGAATCTTTTGCGAGGGCCATGCTGCTCTCACCCTCCTAGTTGGGAAAAAATCCTGTTCTGTTTCTCCTCGGCGGCAGCTGGCTCAGCCCTGTGGTATTCGGGGCTGTTGGCCGCGGTGTCTCATTTCAGGCGACGTAATGTGATGGGCAGCGCAGCCCTGAGCTGCAGCCGACTGTTTCCCAACGCGCTTCGTGTGAAATTTTCCCATAGTTTGTCAGGAAACTCTTCCTAGCCACTTTTTCTTGGAACGGACCATTAAAGCCGAAAGGAAATCTGCAGGCTCCAGGCCAGGTTTCATAACGCCTCCAGAAGCAACACAGGGACAGTAGTATTGCATTCAAAAACCAAAAGTCAAATAAAAATGATAACCTTTGCGCTCCCCAGTTGTATAAACATTGCCTTTCTTTTGCTCTGCATACAACAAAACCGGTACGAAGAAACCACGTGGATGCAGCTAGCCCCCAGATAACTTCTTTAACTAAAGTTCTACCACATGGGATTGCTGGCTGCATGGAAATCGCTGCTCTGGAGGACTGGGGAGGTCTCTGGAAACACAAAATGCTGGATGTGGTTTAGCCCTCCCCATGCCAGCCCTACATACCCCTCCAGCTCCGGGCTCCCACACGTCTAGGCTTTCCTCAGAAGCATGTCTATCTGCTAAGGAGAGGGAAGGAGGAAAAAAGAGCAAAAATTTTAGCACGTTTGGGGAAATAAAGTGGAAAAAGCCTTTTAGCTGTCAGAGTTGGATCCTGTTTGTGCTCTGGTGTAAATCCACAGGGGAGAGCATGGGAGGAGGAGGACCTGGGGCTGTCAGAAGCAGCAGGACTTGCTGCCTGTGCCCAAGGCATGAAGATCTGTGAGGAAGAGCTGCCAACGTGCATGGTATGAGGATATCACAGCACGTTGGTAACTCACCCATGGCTTCTAGAAGCTGCTTTTTGTTGTTTGCCTCTGCAGCCCTCACCTTTATATTCAAATTCACCTGTGGCTAAAACAATAGCTATTTTTTTCCTGGTCAGGAACCACTCCTGCATGCTGATATTTAAAAATATGTGTCTTGTTACCCTGAGGAGTTCTTGTTGTGTGCGTGTGTGTCTGAGGAAGAGAAAAGCTGCAGGGAGTGGGGAGGGCTGTGGATATATTTAGACACGCGTGTGTTTGTCTTCAGATACGTGTCCCGGAAGAATTTTCGGTTTGTACCCGCCTCAGCGCATCGCCTAGGGACTGAATCAGCCCTCATTTGGGTGAGATGCAGAGGAAGAAGATATGAATGTTACCAGCCCAAGTAATACATTTATAAGTGGAATTAGCCGAGCAAAAAAATATTCCAGTCTGGCCTGAAAATCCTTGAAACCAGAGCTCAGGCGGAGTAGGTGGGTCAGGGCCAGGCTGTGGGAGGGTGACGGTCCCTCCTGGCTCCCACAGGCTGGTCCTGCCACCACACTGTGCCTGCACGGAGCAGCGGCTGAGCTGGCTTCCAGGACAAGCCTTTGCAAGGGCAAAGCAGCTGTAAGGCATGCTACACGTATATGTATATTCATGTATATGCATACAATCTCTATCAACACAACCATTCTCTTCATCCACTTCATGAAATACCCTGCTGTCATCCTTCTTTTGCTGCCCTATCATTTAGGAGTATAATATCAGAGGAGCCTGTGCTCAGCGCTGGCTGGCGTTCGGCTTTGTGTACGCCTGCCCTCCTGCCTGCCGGGGGGCCAGCACTGCGGTGACCCAGCTCCTGCATCCCCAAAGCCACCGTAGCTCCTTGGAACCCAGCAATCCTCAGTACCCAGCACTCAACACCATCACCCCCCCAGGCAGCAGCGGTGCACCGCTTCCTGACTTAAGACATTTCGGTGGGTTAGAAAATGCTTTGGCTGTTTTATTTCCTACCTGCGCGCCTTTCCGAATAAGCGCCTTGCAGAACTGTATTCCTCCATGGGCCATAGGTTGACTTTCATTGGTCTTTGAGCTGAGGCTCATTTTAAACTGCATCTAATGTGCGTGAAACATGTATTTGAGTGCTTTGCCCTGAGTCCCTTCTTTAAATAACAAGCTGCTGAAACAACAGACGGAGAAGGAAAATGCATTTCCAATTCTCTGCTGTTCCCTTTCACTGCAGCCCATTGTATATTTTGTATCCACCGCCAAATTATTCATGCATTAGGTATCTTCACCACATCAGCTTTATGATGAACTCATAAAACATAAATATTCTGCACTCCAGAGGGATTTTTATTGTGTGGTTTCAGGGTACTTAGCAAGCACTTGATCTGGCCTGAGCTGTGGCTTTCTTAGCAGAGCGGAGCTCCTCAGGAAGAGATGCGCAGGGGACGGGGACCGGCAGAGCCCGTGCAAGGGGTGGCATCGCCTGTTGTCAGGTCCTCATCCCACAGCATCACCATCAGAGCGGCCCCTGCCCTGCAGCAGCCAGGTCAATAAACCGATGGGTTTGCCTTTTTATTAATGTACTCAACGCCTGTTTTTTGCAGGTAGTTTTAATAGCCACAGAGTTTAAGGAGGAGCCATTAAAGCATAATTGCAGGACATTCAGAGGGCATCTCTGGCACCGGCTGGGCAGCGAGCGCCAAAGGGGCCACGAGATGCCCCTGGCCAGGACAGCAGAACACGGGATGAGGGAAAACACCTGGGAAGAAAATATGGGCAGAAAATGAGAATTGGTGACTTCAGGCAGGGCGTATTCATTAAATGTAATGGAGGAAATGCTGAACAAGCTTTTTTTGCATGGGAAACTAGGTTAAATGAGAGCTAAGTGTTTTCCAAAAAACACATCTATATACATATATATGTTGTTTGGATGAAAAATACTCCAAGGTTTGCTAGGATGGGGAAGGTGGGATGGAGCGGGATAGGCTTTCCTGGGGGCTCAAGCTCCCCTGGGATGTGGAGGGAGGGTCTATGGGGATAAAGGAGGCAGGGACCATGCTTTGGGCTCATTCAGGCTGTGGCAGACGGAGCTACAGGGTCTGCAAATGCTCCATACAGGTGAGGATATGGGATGGTGGTTTTACTCGAGCACTACGGAGTAGAGCCAGCTTCCTGCCGAGGCAGCGGAAAACCTGCGCTTGAAGCCGCCTATTGCCGGTAAAGGCTTCTGTCAATGACAAATGTGCCAAAGCATTTCAACAATGTTCTTTGAACCACCTCAAAATGTTTTTCTGAGTCTTGTTGGGCTGGAACAAAGCTGGCCAGGCTGCCATAAATGCCTCTGAGATAGGAAGCTGCCCTTGCGCTGGGCACACTGCTGAGCAAACCTGCTTCCTTTGCTGTCCCAGCAAATTCCTACTCCAAAACATAAAGATGATGCTCCTAAATTAAATTGAGAGGCATCATCCTGCTCCCCTGATGCTAAGTGGAATGTAGCATTTTATTATCATTTTATTTTAGATTTAGTAATTTCCGTGGCTGCTTAGCCTCCCCACAGCAGGCCACCCACCGAGTCCCCATGGATGCAGTCAAACACACCTTTTGTCATTTATTATGTGTCTTCAGAATGCCAGGGTGTGGGACACAATCTGCTGTTTCTGGGCACAGTCTGCTGAAGCCTCTGACGTGTTGCTTGTGCCAGGCACACCTGGATGCCCGTTATGGAGCTATGGAAAATCATTTATCCTGCCGCCACAACATCATCCTCCCAGAGCAGCCACTATGCTGATCACAGGGAAAAAGGACTAAGGATGCTTTCGGGGATCGCTCCAAATCCTCATTGGCTCTGTCCTGGGTCTCCCTCCCAACCTCAGCAGCAGCAAAGACCCTGGGTTTGCAGCCCCAGGAGCCCCAGATCGCTCCCAGGACGGGGTGCGGGGTCCCCACAGCGCTGCCGCTGCAGGTGTGATGCTTGGGGCCATGCATTGTCCTGCCCGGGCTCCCTGTGCCATCCCGTTCGGCTTGCCCGAAATTGGCCCGAATTCGTATCGACACAAACACCACCGAGATGCAGAGTTCAGGAATGGAGACCGCTGCGGGATGGCACTGATGAATGTAAGTGCTGTCATTGTTCACTGCATTGGGGTTTTTTTGGTTATGGGTGAAAAATCCAGCTCCCTTCTGATTTTTGCGCATCTCCACTTCTGTGAAGCTGAATTCTACCTTTTAAAATAACTGTTACACATGCACGGTGTCCTCAGATACACACCTAACCTACTTTCATCAAGTTCTCTACCAAAGATGTCAACCTGCAGCTTAAGGAGCAGGGTCTGTGTAGCAGTCTATCGCTGGGGGTTGATCTGCTCCTGGAGCCACCTGCTGAGAAGCAGCAGAAGGTGAAGCAATGATTTTTTTTCTTTTTTTTTTTTTTTCCCCAAAGGATCAAAGCAGTAATTGGAGCTTGTCATGAAATTCAGCATTTGGTTTTGTTTTGGGGACACACATGCAGGCATTCAGGGACTTGTCCAAACCACAGAAGTATGCAAACTCCGCTTGTTAATCCCCCGGGAATGGCCTGCCATGAAATTTCTGGGCTTTCTGCCTCCCATCCAGCAGCGATCACCCAGCAGTATCCCATTGCTGGCACTGCTGCCTGTCCGGACTCTGGAGAGGGTGGCAACAAAAAACAAGCTGAAGGAAAAAAAATGTAGTCCTGCATAACCTTCAAAGCAAGGCGCTAAGCATTGCAGAATGTGTTGAATGTCTCTCTAGAAATACGGGATGCTCTTCTGGGCCTCTTTGTTTCCTCCATCAGCTCTAATGCTGGAGGTCTCCCAGACCCAGATCTCCCAGACTACTGAAGCGGTCATCCCAGGACCCAACTTTCAGAGCCCCTCAGTGTCACACAGCTGGTGGGAGGCGAATGTCGTCCTAAAAGATATGTGGCTCCCCAAAATGGAGGTGTGATGCTCCCCAAGCGCAGCTGCAGGGAGATGTGGCATGGGGAGGCAAGTGCAGTGGAGTTTAATGGTCCTGCACTAGGTTTCAGTACCAGGTGTGTGGCCTGGGACATCTGACTGGCATCAGCTCCCTGGACATCTCTCAAGGCTATGTGAAGCTGGTACTGCTCATGATCACTCTGATATATCCTGGGCAGAGCCTCGGTGCTCCTTCCCCATGCCGCCACTGGCATCACCACCCTGGGATCCGGTTCTGAAGTGGGGCCGTGGGTGTGAGGTTGCAATGAGTATGTCTCATTTTTACTTCCTGCATTTGAACTCAGATTTCCAGAGGTGAACACACTCATGTCCAAATATTTTAAGGCCCTGTTGGAGAGGTTTATGAAGCATTTTCCCCCAAGCTGCAGGGAAGAAGTGCAGCGTTGTGAAGAGGAACAAAGAAGTGCAATCTCCAAGGATTGATGAGCATATCCAGAACATGATGGGTTTATCCAGGTCACCTTTTTCATTCGCACCCAGTAAGGAAATTAATGAAGCTCCCGGAGTTATTACCTCTAATTCATGACCTATTAATGGCAATAAAGCTTTAAGAAAGCACAAGACATATTATGCTGAAGGGCAAAGGTGCGTGGTTCTTAGTGGTTTATCTTAGTGATTTGGACTCCTATTTGGGAGAGAGGAATTACAGGGTTTGATCCCTGCCCAAGGACTGCTCTGCATTTTATTGGGGAATAGCATATGTAATACCGACACTTAAGAAAAATGGTGATTGGGTAATTAAAAGCCAACCAATCTAACTTTATTTAAAAAAATGGGTGAAGGAAGGAACCGTTACTGTTACAGAGGTAAATGGAAAATGATATAAAAGTGGAGCAAAGGTGAAACAAAGGTTAATTGAGCCTGACTTTGCTAAGATAATGGATTTCTTAGACAAAGGAAATGTAGGAGATTGCATCTATCTGGACTTCAGTAAAATCAGGTTCCGGTGGCACAGGGAGGAGGTGGGATGAGGAGGGGATTTCAGATGGAGGTAATAAACTGGGTGACAACTGGAGGAATGGAGCCATTTCCTTTAAGATCCACATGGAAAGCAACATTGTTTGATATTTTCATTAATGACAATAACAAGAAAAAAAAGGGAGGGGGATTGCTGATGAAATCTGCTGATTGCACAAATTTAAGGGGAAACATCAATAACTAGGAGGCCTTGAGGACTGAAATAGTGGAGAGGAGAGGAAATTCAGTAGTGTAAAATGCACTCGGGTTCTCACAATGAAGACTTGAGCAGTACGGTAAGAGTGCATCGCTTCAAAATGATGAAGGAGAAGAGGTCAGGTGACGACCTCCCAGGAGATTCCCACGGATCTCACTAGCCCTCACCTGAGATGTTGTACACAACTCTGATCAGGCGTGTTCAAGAAAAAAAGCTCTTCCCATGCAGGATAGACTACAGGAACTTGGTGCATTTAATCTACCAAAATCATAGCAAAGTAAGGCGTGAGAAAATCTGCTGTCTGTGAAGACATTTAAAGGCCAGATATTAGGCAGAGGCAAGAAGTTTTTCCAAGTCAGGGACAAGTGGGAGAACACAATTGGAACTGGAGGAACCCTTCAAGATCTGAAATAAAACCATTACAGCAGTGAGGTTTCAAAGATCAAGACACTGTTTTGGCGGCCAGTTGTGAAAGCTAAGAAGCCAGCTCCGCTCAAGACAGTGGATGACTACGTTCTTAGGTGGAGAAGGCGACTATTTGATGTGGTGCCTGCAGTAGCAGAGGACTCCATGATAAACCTGAGGATCCTTCAAGTCAGACCAGAAAAACCTGAGATCCTGCCACCCACCCTCATAGCTGATCTGATCTCTGAGTGTGATAACTTACATGCAGAAGGAGGAGGAGTGCACAGAAGGGCTTGATGTTGTCGAGGATTTCTTTGTTCCCACGGTCAGCTGGGTGCAGATGAGATCGCCACCAAGAAATTTGAATAATTGTCTTTCTCAGCCTCCTGTAGTGGGGCACAGCCTTCCTCCTCCTCCTGTAGCAGCATCCTAAAAGTTGTAGTTTAGGTGCCATGGGTCTCAATAACTTGGTGATTTTGGAGATTGGGAAAAAATTGTAGAATTTATTGGTGATAAAACTACTACTATTGGTGATTGCTTGCTTTTCTCCATGTTTTTTCCACAGCAGCAGATCAGATCAGATCAGAGGAACAGGATTTGGAAGTATTTATTACTTTGGGCAATCAAAGATTTCGTCGCAACTCACGGCTAATCTTCAGTGTAGACGAAATGCCAAGTGCGCAGTCCTGGGAACTGGGGAGGGGGTAAGAGGGAGGTGTGAGACTCAGAGCCCAGGGCTTGGGAGATGCTGGTGATTACATTAAAAAGCTATGAACCAAACCTATCTCCTACCAGGACTCACTAATTATTTAAAATCAGCTTAAATGGTGTGAGTTAATATGGCTGGGTCCTGCTGCTTTGGTCCATTCAAAGTTTGTCTTCTTCCATTCAACGTGAAAATACACCCGATCGATTTGCTCGTAAAAAAGCCAGTGAGTGGTTGACGACAGTGCTTGAGAGTGCATACAGCTACCTTAGGATGGCAAGGGAAAGGCAGAAGGGTGTCCTGTTTAATTGCACGGCTCCTTCCCCCATGAATAGCAGCGTGGTATGCATCACCAAGCCCAGGGGCATCCCACAGTCCAGCACCTCATTTTCCCTTTTCAGGGAGGAATAGAAACTCCTTATCTCTCCGAAAGTAAAATTACACACTTAACAGCGTCTGGGACTTTGATTCTGATAGAAGTTTAAAACCAATAGAAGCATTTTTAAAACTCCAGTGGAATAAGTGGTTTTCAATATAAAAGCATTCAGCTAATACTGAATTTAAATATCTAATACGATGGTACTCAAAACCTGGGCTCCCAGGCTGGCTATGCACAGGAGCCCATCTCTTCCAGTACCTCCCCTGAAGGACCATGAAGATGACACACACAAATAGCGATATACTTCTTGGGTCTTTAGATTCTCCTTATTTTCCCAGTAGTAGAAACAACATGGATGCCCATGGCCTCCTCAGCCTCCAGCAACGTTCACTGGGGACGGCCAGTGCCTGTGGTGCAATGGAAATGCTCGGATGCTGCTTTGCTTCTCCTGAGCAGATGCTGCCAAGCTTCCCAGGTACCCATGGTCTCTTCCCTTTGCAAAATGCACTGTTGCTCAGTAACTGGGCACACCCCCCAAAAAACATTTTGCTGGCTGACAGACAACCACAGCAGCAAAGCAGTATTTTCCCTCAGACACACCGTACATCAAAGTGCTCGATGGCCGGGGTTGTGTTTCACCACAACTCCTTTTCTCTCCTCATGGGGGCTGAAGTGGAAAAATAAACACCAGTCGCTGTATTAAAATGCAAAGTCAAATGAAGTCCTCCGCTCCTCTTAGCTTCATTAGGAGCGCCTTCCATTTGGCAAATTAAGATGAGCCAATCAAAATCGCATTTGCAAAACACACATTAACAAATCAGTAACTGTAAAAGCAGCTATCAAAATAGCTTTTAATGTTTCCAAATTGAGTGCAGTGAATACAGATCATATGGTGCTCAATTGAGGTTAGGAATGAGCTATAATTTCTGCATATTTATATACCAACAGCTGAATTGCATCTTTCAATTTTTAAGCCTGTGGCTTTCAAGCCACAATAATCCCAGCTCTGAAAACCCTTTGATTCAGCCCAAAACAACAGTGGGCAAAGCATTGCGTGAGGAGGAATCTCAGCCATGACATTTTTCCCTGATAAATTGAATCGCTGTGGTGATGGAAGAGATCGGAGAGCAGAAGAGGGTTCAGCAGCAGGTACAGGGATGCTAAATGCCAGCTCTCCTGGCTCGGCTCGCCTCTCCCTCGCAGGGGCTCATCCTTTGGAGACGGGCAGGCCGCGCGGTTTGGTTATGGTTAGGGCGTTGGAGGGACGACACGGAGAGACATTGCTGCTTGCTGGCGGCCAGGGATCTGCCTTGGCTGGGGGACAAAAGAGTCCCGGGCTAAACCCTCGAACCTAAACACCCCAGCAGGCTCAGGAGACGCAGCAGCAAGGCCAAGAGCTGCGATCTGCACCCACCTCTGCTCCGGAGGATGCTCCTGCGCCAGCCCCATGCCCCTAAATCCTCCCAAAGGCTGTGGGAACGCAGAGCGGGGAGGTCGGTCGGTTGGGATTTGGCGATGCGTTTGTTAAATGAGCAAAACAAATCTTTGCAAACACGTCGATCGTCGTACCCCCAGAGCTGGGGCTGCTCCTGGCGAGAGGAGAGGGATGGAGAGGAGGGAAGCAAGGTGCCAGGAAAGGGGAGAGACCTCATTTGTGCAGCGGGGATGTACCAGGGCTCTGCAACCATCATATGGTACAAGCCCACACTCAGATCAAACATCATCTGAGCCCAGACACATGCATACCTATGGAGTGGATTCCTACATGTATTTTAAGACTAAAATAAATGCCTTTAAATAAAAAAAAACACCTGGATGTAATGTTTCTCCACAGCAGAAACATACTAACTATTACCCAAAGTGTTATCCTGCTGCCTTGTACATTCTGACCTAGAATAATAACCATATTGATGATTTTAAATTAAGATACATATGCTGTCACGCTCAATTAGCAGAGTGCACAGGGTATCCTTTAATTTGGAATAAGAAGATAATCCAAATACACAAATGCTAACAGACCTCCACAAGGAAAAGACTACCACAAAAGCAAAGAAATGGCTAAATTAGTGCAGCAAGGCATGGTCTGGCAGAAGCCCAGGGCAAAATTATTTGGGGTGGCTGGGAGATGGACCACGAGGCCCAGGATGGGAAGAGCTTGTCCACGGAGCTGCACAACTCCCAGTAGCCTCCTTTATTATAAATTCTTCCAGTTTTTATTATAAATAATACATATTTAGTAATACGATGAAATTCTTAACCATAACTCTTCATAAATTTTCTGCATCTGTACGTACCTGCACCGAGCGCAGCCCAATATAACTATAAAATCCTGCATTTCCCTGTGCTACGGAAAGCCCTTTCTGCAAGGGAAATGCCTTTATGTTTAAAATAATACGGACAACGGCAGCCGTGCCCAGCCAAGGTGCTCTAGGCTCTCGACTCCCCTGCTCAGTACAACTGTTCTCAGCGAGGCAGCAGAAGTCGCAGGCTGGAGGAGGTTCAGCCCTTGGTGGGATATCCTGGCAGGATCTGTTATTTCTACTAATGTATTCCCAATCAGCTCTGCACAAGATGGATTTCTGCCTGCAGAAGGGCTGGGAACACAACCCAAAGCTTCTATCTGGCCACGGGATATCAGATTGCAGCAGATTTTTCTAGTTAGAGGGAAAAAGCCGACTCAGTAGCTCTCTGCCGGATGGCCAGGAAAGGGGAATTCCACCTCTAAAAGCTTCCTATCAGAACTTGGGGGTTTTAAACTTTCCAACCCCAAAAAGAAAATATAATATTTTGATTAAACCTTTGTGACAACCAAATGAAAAACTTGAGGCACTTTTCTTTATATCTCATTCCCCAGCTGCTTATTTTCCTTAGGGAAAAAGACCCCAAATATCATCAAATTGCATTAAAAATCTAGGCAAATGTCATCAATATTAATTTGGCGAGAAACTGTGATAAAAAAGAGATGCTAAATGTGATTATGTGCCTTTTCCTCTCTCCTGTTTGCTGGATCAGGCCTCCAAGCAGAAGTCCCATTACTGATGGACCTTCCTCAAAGATGAGCAACATCTTTTGCTTGCACACCGAGAAACGTGCTATTTCAGAAGCGTGTCTGTCTTTCCATATGTTATTAACAACCCTCCATAGTTACCATAAGTTATCCCAGAAGGAGGGAAAACCGGAATTCCCCGGGACTGGCACAGCAGTGGTTCAGCGGTGCAGTTTTGCACCATCTGAAACTCTGCCTTCTGCAGGCAAAATGCAAAATTTAAAATATAAGCCAGCAGAAAATGTTGCCGTAAAGAGGAATTTCATGTGGCGGTTCCATGGCTGGTGGCAAAACTGGAGGTAGCTAAATGTGGAAGGCTCCCGGGAGCCGGGGAGAAGCAATGGAGAGCAAAGCCGGTTCAGTTTGCCTGAAAGGTAACAGGCAGCACGTTTCTTTACATTATTTGTGAGTTGCAAGGTTGAGCTGTGGAACAGTATGTAGTGTCAGACAGTAAAGGAAAACCCGAGGTAACAGTCATTTTGAAGGTATGACCTACAGGGTGTGAAAGGGACATTAATCTATCTCCTTAGCATAGGTAGTACAGCTTTCTTAAAAACTCCCTTCAGTTTTTTTCTGTAAGTTGCATTTAAAAAGGGCATCTTGAATTAAGCTGGGGTTTGCAATTTTTGCTTTCATTGCGGAGACAAAAAAAAAAGGAAATTTGGGATTTCTGGGGTCAGACAGTACCAGCACAGGGTTTGCACTGGGGGATGAGGTGTAGAGGTGGCAGGTTGCTGTCTGCAGGCTGGGAATGCTGCCCGACTGCCTGGCATCTCCGGACATCCCCTGAAACTGAGACAAAACCCTGCTCTCGGCAGCATTTCTAGGAATGTGAATTAAATCCGGGCTTGCAAGGGAAGCCTTTCATTTAGGTCAGCAGAGCTGCCCTGGCCACCACAGATCAGATCTCAATAGACTCTCTTCTCTTCCCACCAACACACCATCAAGAAGACATCAAGGGTTTATATTTCTGTCCTGGGCTTTGGCAGCAGCATGTCCTGTAGTTGGAGCAGTGCTAATTAACCCAGGAATTCATTTACCTCCAGTAAGATCAGTTTTTACAGCAGGTCTATTTTGGGAGCAATGAAAAGGTGTCCTCACTAATGCTGTCCCTAACTGGCAGAAGAAGGATGCGTCAGGGTGGGGTGAGGGCTGAATCTGGAGCATTTGGCCAAAATCAGGAGAAATTTTAAGTGTGCCCCCCCCAACACCTCTTGTTTTGCAGAATTATCTGAATCTTTGCTGCAAAAATCCCATTTACCTACCGCCACAGTGGAGCTACCCCACAGCTGAATCCCATCCGTTATGAAAATACTTATTTTATTTAAAAAAGGATATTAATATTAATGTCCACTTTCACGTGTGCCGTTGGTTACAATCAACAATCCTGACCGTACCATCAGCCAAGAGATCTTTTGCAATCAGGAGGAACATGGCCAGGACAGCCTATTCCTACCCATGGGCATACTTTGCCTGTTAGAGGGGCTCAGGTATTGTACTTCATATTCTTGCAGAGCATCTCCCAGCTGACTGAGGAGTTCTCGAGATGATTTTTTTTTGCCCCCTTCTGATTCATGAATAATGTAGTGATGGGCACAGTGTCTGACGAGAGGTGACAAACGAGCATCCTCAAACACGGCATGAGCAGACAGGATCCCATCAGCTTTCCACCCGCATGCTCCGCTCCTGATCACCCCTTCAACAGCTTTGGGCTTGGCTGTTTGTCTGCGAAGGACAGGAAAATATAAACTCAGAGAATCATCCTTGAATATAAAAATCAGCATTATCTCCCTTTCAGGAGCTTTTGCCAAGAAACAATTGCATCAAAATGATTTTTCATTTCCCATTTACCCCAGCCCATGGTTCAGATTTCTCTCTATAAAACCAACAGTGCATTTACTGAGGTTTGCGGCATTTCTCCCTGTTTTATGGCATAATAAAATAAAACAGGCCCAGTCTTCAGCTGGTATTAATCAACACGGCACCACGCAGTGACCCACTGCTGATTTACACCCTGGGAGAACCTGGCCCGAGGCACTCCCCCATTGCATCGCCTTTCCCACCCCTGCCCACGTGGCATTACCCGAGGAGACCAGAACAAGTGTGATCTGCTGGAGCCAGGACACCCGGTCCCTTTGCACCTTGTACTCCTTTTCTAAACTTCGCATTTCTATTCACCATCGTACCCGTTGGGTTAGAGAGAGGACTTTGGCACTGTCACTGTGCTATCTTGTTTGCTTTCCTTATTTTTAAGCTGCTTGTTCAACTTCAAGGTGCAAGATGGGTTGCACCGACCTCGGCGTTGCTCATCGACACCAGGGAGGGTCTGGAGCATCCCAGCAGCAGCACACAGCATTGCTGCAAAGAGGGATGCTGGCATGAAAGCCTCCCCGGAGAGCAATGGAAACCATCAAAGAAATCCTCCAGAGAGGATATTTTTCCAGGAAGACCATCCCACACACGTTCACGGCTGTGTGGAGCTGATGCAGTTGTTGGCACACAACCACACCTTGTCTCAGATGCGTTTTTTCCTGTCTGTTCACTGCCACATAAATATTGACGCATACCAGGAACGTGGCAGCAGATATGGCCTAGAAGTACACTTTTTTAAATTTTCCAAGCTCTAAGGACAGGAAAGTACATTTGCATTTTCCAAAGGGGAACTTAGGTTTTTTTTAAATGTATCTGATCACGTCATTACACCTGCTGTCTTAAAATGACCAAAACTCAGGAGGTTTATATATGAGTGAATACAGGTTTTAGTTAATACGCAAAGAACTTACATCTTCCATTCATTCAGCACATTGCTGAAGAGCATAAGAATGGCTTGTGTGGTGCCTTGCAATAAAGTCCCTTGTTGCTCTGCTCTAAAATTGTATGGCCCTCCTGCAATGGTCGTGGGTACAGCATGAAGCCGTAGCTCCTGGGTGGGTGATGTGGCAGAGGGAGCCATGTCCAAGCAGAAGGAACCTCCCAAAGCCCTCCTGTCTCCCAAAAGCTGGTGCCCATTCCATTACCCAGCTCCACATCTCATGGGCAAAAGCAGAATTAACACCACAGCTGTAAGCAGCGAAAAAATCCCCAGTGGGTTAGTTGTCTCCGAAGAGGAGCTGCTGCAGTGAGTGATGAGCAGCAAATCTGAAGGTCTCCCTGGCAGGGGCAATGTGGCAGGCAGCTGTGCTCTCGTGACGCCTGCTGTAAGGTTTTATTGCTCCAAAGTGCACACCATTACTTATCTGCATTTAGAAACGCCTGTAGTTACTCTGGCGAGACTTCTGCTGGATTTCATTCGTGATTTGGGGGGAGGGGAAGAGCATCTGATGGGACTCGCTGTCTGACATCGCTCGGTGCCGCGATCGTGGTTCACACCATCTGCATCCACTAATGCAGTAACAGGATGACTTCATTTTCCCTGCAACATTTCAGAGGAGATTAGTTTTGCGCCATGTAACTCAAAACCAGACCTATTTTTTCTCTATCCTAGGGTGGCCTTACTTCTGCAAACTAGTGACAATTAGCTGGTCCATGCAGATTTTCTGTTATTTGAACACAGCTAAACTCATTGCGGTTGTTGACTGCTCCCTGCAGTTTGATGACTGGCACAGTTCAGCCCTGACCTGGGTGACAGATCTCAGATCCCAGCTAAGGAACGAAACGCCTCGATGTCACGCTTGCTTCCAGGGATGGCCTGTTTTCCACCTTTCCCACCGATAGCTACCCAAGAGGCAAAGCAAGGTGGGGTACACCGGTGTCCCCATGGGTGGTGGCTCTCGCCTGGACCCCACTGGCAGCAGCAGGGCCAGCAGCTGTAAGGAGAGAGGAGCTGTTCAAAATCCTCTTGTATTCCTCAGCCAGCAATGCCCCTTTTTTTAGCAGGAAAAGTTTTCCACCACTTTTGCTGGCAGGTGCCCAAGCACTGGGGTCTGATGCGATTGGAATGGGGGTCCTGGGAGCTGGCGTGGTTTGTGCACCGGTGTCATCTGTTTGCGAGCCAGGGAGGTGCACGGCTGAAGCTTAGCTGAGGATGGCTAAAACGTTTTTCCAAAGCTGGAGGATCTTGACCCCTTTCTCCAAGTAAAGGGCATTGCAGCATGCAGCTGCTTTATTTGATTTCTCAGATGAGCAGGTCGATGTGGTGAGTTAAGGGGAAGATCCTCAGTCTGCTTTTAGATGCTTGATGGTGTGAGCAACCCAGCTCTGAAGAGAGAGCCAGAGCAGCCTGGCAAACAGCAGAGGATGAGTCTACTGCACATCTCAAGGGAAAAAGGGGAACAGTGGGCAGCTCCAAACCCTGCTGCTGTGTTCCCAGTGAGTAAATCCAGTCGAAGGTGAGCCAGACAGCACCAGCTTCTCCATCAGTGACAGGCACGTGGCTCGCTCCAGGGACCGGAGGTGCGGAAGGATGCAGGAACAGCTTTGGGGGAGATGCCCTACAGCCGGTCACAAAACTGCCACTGCTTTGTAATCCAAGGTGGTGGATTAACTGACAGTATGTAAGATATCTTAGCACCGGACCAAGGGCATCCTAGGCACAGGCTTTTTTTAAATAGAAAGGAAAACTTAAAAATCCTTAGGGTCATCACTAGTCGTGCTGAAATAAATGTTCTTATTTTCTTTCCTTCACTGTTATGTGTGTTACTGATCTAGCACTACGGTAGAAGATGTACCTTTCAGGCACTTTAGGCCAAAATGCCTGATTTTCACTTGCATTAAGACTGCTGCTTGCCACGGGGCTCAAAGCGGCCCATTTAAATTCACTGAAGGGTACCTCGCATGCCTAGAGATTTGCAAAATGGCCATTTTTTAAATAAGAATCAAATCCGCAGCTCAAAGAATTTACAGACCCAACTATACACCATTAAAGTAATTGGTTGTAGACTTCAGGGGGTGAAAACTGGATATTTCTCTAATAAGAAAGATAATCCCAAATACCCAAGACGAGATCACTCAAGACAGAGAGCTGCGGGGAGGCAGTGCAGGTACTGGCAGGGCCGGCGCGGCTGAGTTTCTGGCTGCACCTGGCTCAACGTGTCCTTGCCTTCACTGAAGCCACCACATTCAGATGAGAAGGAATTTGCCACGGTCCCAGCGCAGCAATGGCCATCGTCTCAGCCGGTAACTCTTGCCTCAAGCCCCATCCATCGTGGTGGATGTCACAAATATATTTTGGGAAAATATCCAGTCTTTGATTAGATGTTTGTTTTCCTGCTCTCTGGCTGATGTAATCCAGCGCAAACTGCACTAAATGAGATTTTGAGATGCAGGCTATTAGATTATAGGATATTATATTAAATTATTATTGAAATATTATTGCATTATTGATATAGGAGCTGAAAGGTGTAATGAAGGCATCAAACAAATGCAGGCTGGCCAGAGAGGGGCCTGACTATGCCCGAAGCTAGGCAACAGCACTAATTAAAACCATTACGACGTGGAGCGGTCAGCATTGGGTAGGGATTGATTTTGTTCACCGTGCATCAGTTGCAAGATCCGGTGGGAACAGCCCTCAGTGCTTTAGCCCAGGCACAGGTCGCATCATCCACCCTGGTGAGCTACCTGGTAAGCAGATGGATTCAAATAACTGCGCTATAACTGCTTTTCCGTTAGAAAACTAATTTATGATCAGCAAATAGCCAGGATAATTGCTGTAGTAAACAACAGCGGTAAATATTGAGCAGAAGCAGGGACACCCTCTGAGGCATTCAAGCTGCCCACCGCCCGTTGTCCCACTGTGTGGGTGTGTATATATGTCAAACACCATGGAAATCAATAGCAATAATCTATTTTAATGATGCAGGATCTGTTCTTTTGAATCGCAAATCCTTTGTGTTGTACCTGTGCTGCTGATTTTTTCCTTTGAGAGAACTGCTTCCATCATCTCGTTTGACTGCCCTTGTGGTTCCCGGGATGCAGCTCCCACTGGTCCCTGCTGAAGCCACGCCAGGAAGAGCAGCCTTGGTAATTCATTGCTGCCACATCTGCAGTGACAGCCAGCTCCTTAAACTGATCTACTGAAGCTTTAAAACAAGCTATAAAACCCCAAGCATCCCCAGTGACAGCGTCAGTGGGGACACTGCTGACTGCACTGCAGGCAGGCACACGTGGAACAGTGGCCTGGCTTCAGTCATGGGTGTTCTCCATCCAGGGAGAATTACTTTGGCAAAACCAAACCAGCCCATGCAGGTGTTTCAGGGCACATTTAAGCAGGTCAAGAGCCTCTGTCTCCTGCCCACTCTCTGTAGGGATGGAGCAAGGCAGCACCGGGCAGTCTCTGGCTGGCCTCTCCCAGCATTTCCCCACACTGGTGGAGATCGTGGGGGAAAATCTTCCTCTCAGGGTCTTGTCAGAAGCCCAAGAAGAAGTATCCTTGGGATGCCATCACAATCATAGCCCATTGCTCCAACTCTTGACAAGAACAATATTAGACTTCAAGCTTCACAAGCAAGAAAAAAACCCCCTCCCATCCATGCTGTCATGCAGATTTTGGACAGCATGACGAGGAGCCAAGTCAAAATATTAGGAGTTTTGTATTATGTGACCTACTCGTGCTGACAGACTCGTGAGATGGATGTGATAAACAGTGCATCTGCCCATGCAGATTAATGAGGCTAATAGCAACGCATTCCCGAGTGTTATGGGTTTGTGTGGCGCGGTTTTCCTCGGTGGCAGGGGAGGGGGGCTGCAGAGGCGGCCCCTTTAAGAAGTTGCTGGAAGAATTCGCTGCCCCAAAATGTCGGACCCGCGCGC
>VYZV01004914.1:57192-121131 GCA_013401275.1 Pandion haliaetus | reverse complement strand
CCGATTCCCCTGCGCCGCCGGGGGGAGGAGGTAGAAGGCATCGATAGTGAACTGAGCCGGGAAGGCGGGAGGGGTGGGGGGAGGTTGTTCTGATGTTTGGTTTCCCTTCTAATACCCTTGTGTTTTGTTTTCTGTTTTGATTTGTAGTAAATTAAATTGATTTTGTTTCTTCCTCAAGTTGAGCCTGTCTTTTGCCCGTGACCATAAGTGGGGAGTGATCCCTCCCAGTCCTTGTCTCGACCCACAAGCCTGCCTTTGTATTTTCTCCTCATCCCAACGTAGCCAGGCGAGGGGTGGGGGGTGAGTGAGCGGCTTCATGGTGCTTTGTTACCGACTGAGCTGACCTGAAACCACGACACCGAGGAACCGAGGCACTAGGCATCAGGGGCAGAGATGCTCATCTCCACAGGTGTCCCATAACCCCAAGCAGATGGTGAAGGGTCCCGTGACATGGAACACCTGTGATGGGACAGGGAGCAAGCCTTAGACTTTATAACTTTTCACATCACAGTGGCCTGGGCCGCTTGGCAGTTTGGGGGACAGCTGGTAGCGCAAGGGTGGTGATGCTGCAGTGATGGGCAGAGAGCTCCCATGTGTCAAACTGGCAGGTCGAGCACCAAGCAAGCTGGGAGCTGCGGGGTTGTGATGACCGCTGGTAGCTCTGGGACTGCACGCAGAGCCAGCATGGGGGGGATGAGTGGGGCAGAGAGGATGCAACATCTCCAGCCTTGGAGGAGTTCAAGACCCAAATGGATAAAGCAATGTGGTCCAGCCCGATTGCTGACCCTGCGTGGAGTAGGAGGTCCCCTCCAACCTGCATTTCCTATCATCCCATCGAAGGGCTGGGGTCTCCTGCATCTTGCTGAACTCGTCATGCACTTCTTCCCATCAGGTTGCCCATAACCTCTACACCACCCTTTTGAAATGGCCGACGACAGTCTTTCTCCGCTTCCACCTGACATCAAAATGCCGTCAGAGCTCTTCTCTTCCCTCCCTCCACCAGCTCCCTTGACGTGGGTCAGCTTTTGTGCAGCTGGAAGGGGCTGAGGGCAGCCGCAGAGCCGCCTGCCTTTCCCTTGCCCCTTGCTCTCAAGGTCCTTACCCGCTTTGGGTCAATCCTGGTTGAGACTCTTCATACGAGCAAAACCCTTTCTGGAAGGGGACGAGACTGTCAGGAGGAGTGAAGCATGGCATTGTTTTTTCTGCAGATTTAAATCATGGAGGCTCTTTGTGTTGCAGAGATTATGAAAGTTTTTATTAATACCTCAAATACTTCACTGGCCAGAGCCCATGAAGCAAACAGTAGTATTAGCATTTCTAGCTGTTTCCCCTAAAACTCTCCAGTTATTTTAGATAACTAAATATTGTTTCTTCTGCACTCGCTTGGAGAGCAAAGTACATACTGAGAACAGTTATATTGCAAAGTGATAAGAAACAAGAAAGAGTCAAGGAAAACCCTCTCTGGAGATCTTTCCTGCAGATACCACCGTGTAAAGAAACCACGTATGGAGCTGGGTGGATATTTGAGGAGACAGCAAGTCTTGCTCTTTGGCAGGCGAAAGCCTTGTCCGCTCTCCCCCGTTGATGGCCAAGGCACCTGCACCCACCCATGCACTCCAAGGGCACATACCCGTGCTGCTGCCCCATTAAATGTGTATCCTGAGGCTCCAGGTTGGTTATCACAGCAGGCTGAGCATTAAGGCCTAATGATGCTCAAAACATCCCTGCCACGGAGCAAGGACAGACACTGTGGAACGCAGGCAGGTACTCCTGGCAGTGCCTGCCCTTTGGAAATATGTTTCTTAAATAGCTCGTCGCATCAATCATCTTTTTGTAGCACAGCGTTGACATCTTTCCTTCCCCAAATCCCTCCCAGTGGGTAAAACATGTACTGGGTTACAGAATAATGGCAATTAAAACGTCTCTCTTATAATTTATAATGCTCCCATAATGGAAATAGCAGAAGTCACTGGGGCACTGGAACCCCCCTGGTACCCAGCAGTGAGCTCTGCTAGCGACATCAGGGAAACGGGCAAAACAGACAAAGTGGTGCTGTGTTTGGCTGGCTCTGAAGAAAAATAAAATTGCAATAAACTTTAAGGTTACTCCAGAAAAATACATCTGGGGAAGCAAAGGAGGAAAACTTTTGCTTTTTTCCTTTCCTCTCCAAAAGGGACAGGGTGTTCAGCCAGACTTAGAGATCTGCTTGGATATAAATGAAGGACAGTGCCAGCAAGGAGGAAATAATCACCTGCTAATCGCTAATCACAGAGACCTGGGCTGAGACTGACTCTCCCTGTTACTGAGACAAAAGCAGAGGATTAAAAGCATCAGTTTACTCATCAGAAATCTCTTTTATCCAAATAATAACTGAAGGGCAAGAAAAGAGACACAAATGTAGCTGGGAACCCAGCAGCTGCAGTGCAGGGACTGTGATTTCAGGAGGGAAAATTTCCATGCTCTGATGGAGTTACAGCTCACCCTTTTATTCAGCCTCTCGTGCTAAAACCACCGCCTGGGCTGCTGAGACCTGCAAAGCTTGTGGCAATGGGCTATGGACAAGGGGCTCTTCCCTGGTGTCCTTCAAGGGAGGTGTGATTGCTGCTTCCTTACCATTCAGCTTCAAGGTTTTACTAATTTTGCATGGTTTAGTGGAGATATCACCAGCATGATGCCTGCAGACTGGCCCGTGTGCTCACAGCTCTCCCAGCACTTATAGACGGGCTCTGGTTTAGTCGTGGGCAGAAATAGCGGCACAGGAAAACTGTCCCTTGGCAGAGGGGACTTGGCCAAACGTAGGGCTTGGTGTGCTCTGGTATCCTCAAAACCGAAGGCAAATTCAAGTCACGGCTTGCTCCTGCTTTCTGACCTGGAGTTACTCTTTGCTCACTCAAGACCAAAAGGAAACATTTCAAAACTCAGTATATTTTTCTGATAATGCCAAAAAAACCTGCACCCAATCAAATTAGTATCTGCTCTGCTGGGACAGAGTCCGAAAGCTGCTGACAGTTAGACCAGAGTGAGCAATTACCCCGTTACCAATTAGCTGTTGTGCCGGGGAGGCTCTGGTTTCCCCATATTTGTGGCTGGGCTGAGAGCGTGAGCCCCCGCATCCCTGGGCCAGCCGGCATCCCTGGGCCGCAACTCCAAAACTGTGGGAAGGGAGTTTTCTGAGCTGTCGCTATTCATCACCTCACTGGGACAGATCGCTTTAATTTGGTTTTGCTTGTATTTTAATGAGTACGCTGAGAAGAAAAAACAGCAGAGGAAAACCAGAAAAAATGATGGTAATGTAATCAGTTCCTATGTCTGATTATGTCACCTCTTTTGGCACAGCAACTTGTTCAGCTGTGGCATTTTTCTGCGCAAATATAGAGGTGGAGGCAACACTGCCCTTGGCCACAGTGTTAAATATTTACCTATCAGAAATGGGAACAAGAATGAGTGTAAAAGCCAGCTTTTTTGTGGCAAAACAGTCTCCAGCCAGAGAGCTGATTTTATTTGTTGGTAATTAATATAAGCTTCTCGGCACGGCTTCAGGTATTGGGGAAAAGAGGGGTATGGCAATTAAAGGTTTTACGGTGGGGGATGCTGCCCAGGCCCCAAGGGCTCCGGTGGGGTGGCCACGGTGCCTCGTGAGCATCCCTGCCCTGCCCATGGGCTTTGGGTCAGAAGGGGGGAAAAAAGGCCATAAATGTGTATATTGCTGGGGATGGAGCCAAGGCCCGCTCGGGGACGGCGTGGGTGATGCGAGGGGGTGATCTTAGGTGCTTCCCCCCCAGCGCTGGGGCCATTTTTGACAGCAGGAGGGAAGGATGAATTTCAGGATCCCAATTGAGTGATCTGTAGGTGGCAGCAAGCCAGATAACCTGGCAGGCTAACATTTATGTTTGCATGCCGTAAATCCGTACTTAATTACCAACACAAGTGCCCGAAGTGTCCGTCAATACGTCTTTCTAATATCTTTTTTATCTTTTCCTGGGCACTTGGAAGAACAGATCCCAGCTGCCAGCCTTCCTGCACCTTGAAAGGGAAGATGAAGGTCTGCTAGTAGTGCCCGCTGGAAAGTGTGAGTCAGCGCAGAAGCATCTTCTCTGCTGACGTTGGTAGGAATCAGGCTGGGAGGGAGAAGTTTTGCCTCCGCTGGAGCTCTTCTCCAACGCCTGCTTCTGTAAGAATGATTATATCAATCAGAGATGGGTGTTTATTTCTTTCTCCCATATCTGTGGTAATAAAGCAAAATTGCTATGTGCCCCTATTAATTTTCCTTCGTTATTACAGGGCTAGGTGCGTTTGTGCAGCAGGTAGATGAACCCCGAGGCATATCTATAAGGGTACGTTATGGTGCACATTATTTTCAGGTATTGACCAGAACCAGTCTGCTATGGACACCAGCCTTTTAAAGCAGTTTTGCCTTATTTCCCAAGTGGCTGGCCTGCTGAAGTTGATAGGAAAGCTTTCATTGATTTAAACGGGATTTTGATCAAGCCCTAAAGTGCT
This sequence comes from Pandion haliaetus, assembly GCA_013401275.1. NCBI lineage: Eukaryota > Metazoa > Chordata > Aves > Accipitriformes > Pandionidae > Pandion > Pandion haliaetus. The sequence continues at coordinate 116,631 of VYZV01004914.1, read as the reverse complement.
TCCTGGATTTACAGCCCTTCTTCTGAACAGCAGGTGAAAAAAAAAAACAAAGTAGTATCTCTGACCAGAAGGAAACGCCAACGCCAAGAGGAGCCTCCGACAGCACCATCGGACACATCGCTTGCTCCCAATGGCACACGAGATGTCCCGTCCACCGGGGCTTGTAGGAAAGCCACTAGTGACTTTAGCTCTCTCCTGTTCCCTGTGATGCACAGCCTTGGGAAGTGCTGAAAGTAGTTGGATTCAGGTTAATCAGAAAGCTTGAGTTGCAACTTTCTAATCCAAAAATGCCCTTTTTTTTTTCCAAGCTTGAAAGACGAAAAATTTCCATGCGCATTCTCTGAGAGAATGATTATATGGTGCCTGGCCTCTAATATCACATGATAATATAAAGTGATAGACAAAGTGTCAAGTCCGAGTCTTCAAACGATATGCAACATTTTTGCCCAAACGAATGTTTTCTGAGAATTCCAGCTAGGGGAATTTCCTCTGCAGAGGGGGAAAAAACCCTTCAGGTTTTTTCCTCAATTTCCTTGATACAACTGAGAATGTGTTTAGATCAACATTCAGATTTAGAGCTTTATCTACAAGTCTGCAATATTTAGTGTTTCAAGAGGCAGGGCTCTGAACACTGCCCACCCTCCCCGAGGTGATAGACAGAAATATGCTTTTGCATCTATATTGCTTTTTGCCTCAGCCGTGCGTTTCTGTTTCAGTGCTTAAAGCACTGTAAAATTCAGAGTAGTATCTAGAGATGTAAGAACGTGGATGAGGAATATGCCATGGGATAGAGAGACAGACTGTCCTGCATCCTGCTCTCCTGGGCTGAAGGGAACAAGGAGTGGGCAAGGGGAGGGAGAAGGCAGGAGAACAAGAAATAAAATAAAGAAGGGGGGAAAAAAGCAAAATACAGAGCGCTCATGGAGCGATAAGATAGAACCTCAGGGAAAGCATAGGTAACAGCTTCTGCCTATTTACAGCTATTGCACTGTAAGACTCTGCACCACCTTAATGGAAGGGTAATGCTTCATCAGTGTCTTTCCTGCCCTGATCAGTGTACCTAACTGACATCAGGTCTTTCTGGCGAAGCTGTCGGTGATAGCAGGCCCCTCTTGATGACTTTGAGAGGCTGCTGCTTGCTGGTGCTTAGACTCTGCTCAATCTGCTGCCTGGATGCTGCTCCTGGGGCTGCACCTATCCTGCCTGGAGCGATGGCACCAATGCATGGTATTAAAGGGGTTAAGATACAGCCTGTTCCTGAGGAATTAAAATGAGTTGCATTTCTCTGCTCCACCCCAAACAAGTGCTGGGCTGGCCCTATGTGCGGGGTCTGTTGTGCCGGGGTGTGAGAGCTCCTGATCCCTCGGGTTGCAAACAGCCAGGCTGGTTCTAGAGGCTCCCCACACTACGGGGAGACACTTGGAGTAAGTGGTGTCTGACACCTGAAGCTGAATTTTCAATTGGTTTGTGCCGGATCTGTCTCCTAGGCAGATCTGAGCGGAGAGATATGCCTTTCCCAGTGTGGTTCAGAGCACAAGGTACAGCCTCGGTGAGCAAATTTGGGCAGACGAGGCGAGCAGGGGCAGTCAGGACAGCACCATGCTGTGAGAGGTGCTGACAAACTCTTGCAGTTCTTCCTTTTTAAGAAAGAAGGAAATTGGTGTTTTAAAAAGCAACTCCTTATGGCCACGGTCCACGTGTCCATGCACTCGTTTGCTCAAATCTGTACAGTTCTCTTGGATCTCCTGGCGTTTGCAGAGCTTTTGGAGGCAGCTTGGAAAGGTCTGCGGCTGGGGGGGGGGGGATGTCCTGCCGCTGACAGAGCGGCTCGCTGGCCTGACTGATGCCCTGAGCCTTCTCGAGCCAAAGCGAAGAGCTGGCCTCACTCAGCTCCAACCTGGCCCCCTTGCTTGGGTCCCATCCAGATAGATGGGGAGAGGCAGGCAAGTTCCACATTTACATCCCAAAGTTCGACCTTGCATACAGCGAGCCCTAAAAATCTTGATTATGTAAAAAATGTTGCAGAAAAACAATTTAAACTGACTCTGATAGAGCTACTTAATTAATACGATAAGAAGTCAAGTCAAGGGAATTAGCATTAGCTTTGGGATAAAACTTTAAAAGTGCTGGTGCACTGATAAAGCTTAAATTTCCTGTAGCAATAAAAAATTAATCAATTGCTTTCTCAGTGGCGATGGATGGCATGCTGCAGCCTTGATCTTCTGCAGCACGCTGGCTCCGAGCACTGAAATGCCCACGCTGCAGGAGCCCCTCCATTGCCATCTTTCAGTATCTGTGTACAAGGAGGTTGTGAGCAGTGTTTGCCCGGTGGGGCACGTGCTGCTTTCCCTTGATATAGGACATTTTCTGCCCCCAGCCTGGCGTTGCTCTCTTGGACCTGGGATGCTGTAGGAGATACCTGAGTCCATCACAAACTGTAGGCAGTGGGAAATAGAGCCGTAAATCACTCTTGACGTGGGCAGAGGATTTCAGCTTCTGAGTCACTTAGGGACACTTGAAAATTTTATCACTGAGACTATTTCACAGAATTTACCTTTTAAAAACACAAAGGACACTGCTAGCATCAGATCCTGTGGATGGCTGCAGAGAGCTGGCAAGGGTTTAGGTAAAAAGTGGAGATGCTGATTTTTCTGAAAGCTAACCTAATGCATTTGATAACATATGGCTTAGTGGTACTGACAAGAGGCAAGGGAAATAGATACAGCCTGCATTAATTTCAGTTGCTCTTTAATTGTCCACTACACAACCTAAATCACATATTCCTTCCTCTTCCCAGCTTCTGTTACCTCCTAGATGGAATGCTGAACACAACAACTGGGTTAATTCATTTGGCTCATAGCATTTTTATGAGGGTGGTTCTGTAGTTTTTTGAACTTTTTGCGATAAGGACTCTTGCACGATGTCAGGACAGGAGTGCTGAGGTTCTCCTGTTGGTGCGGATGTTGGCCGCAGCATGCTGAGCAATTTGAGGGTTAATATTGCATTCCCACCACGCTGTAAGTATGATGTTAATCAACAGGTTTGTGTCAGTTCCTGAATTATTTAGGCTTTGTCTTACATGGAAAATAGCATTAAACTGGTTGGGAAACACTTTTGAGTCACCAAGGACTGTGCGGTCTGCGCTTGGCTCCAGCTGAAGCTGGTGAAATTCCAGTCTTGGGACACTCTTGGCAGACATTGTGTTCATGCCAATGCACGAAACCCAGATAAACTAAAAGGAATGAACGCTTGGGAAACGGTAGATTTAAGTTCAGTCTCCGTGTGACATTTCGCAGCCGTGGAGGAGCGAGTGGGCAGCGGGAGCCTGGGGGGGGGTGGCACTTTGCTGGGGAGAGACATGACCGTGTGCCGGCCGTGTGTTTGAGCAGCCCCAGTAACAGATTACATACCATCCACCAGTGTGGTCCAAAAATAGATGGTTTCTGTACTTCACGAGTATCCCATGAAAGAGAAGGTGAAGCTGTTAGAGCCACACCATTGCTATCTGCTCGAGCATATGCTCCCCTTCATAAATAGACATATAGATAAATAAATAAAGGCAGTGGGAGATAGCAAAGCAGGGAAATGCGCTGATACAAATAGGATGTGAAACATGCTCTCGGCGGGTCTCGGTCGTACCAGTACGGGAACACGTCATCACCCCACAGTCCTGTCTTGTCAGGAAAGCCTCCCAAAACTGTGGCTGGCTGGGGTCAGTGAAAAGAGTCTTCAGCCAGAAATACTTCGTAGGCAGCAGTCACAGGCGTGAACCCCGGTTGCAACTTAACATTGGCCACAGACAAACGCCGGTAAGCCCAGTTCAGGTTTTCCCAACAGCATCTCTCTCCGCAGCGAGGCAGAGCCCGGCTTTGCTGTTTGCTGGATTCCTCCTGCAGCCAGGTTTTCCAGCTGTGTGTTTTGAGTGGCTCCTTGCAGGCTGTTATTTGCAGAAAATAACCAAATGAGATGCTACACACAGCGAGCAAAGAGTGATTTGGCTTTTGCGTGCCAGTCCTGGCTGGGGCTCAGTGTTACATTACATCCAAGATCATCGGTGTGAAGCTGAATGCTCCTGGGAGAGCAAAGCATCGAGCAGCTTCTGCTGCTGGGGAGTTAAAGCCGGGTGATGCAAAGACCTTGGCAAGGCATCAGATGTGGCATCAGACCCCAAAAGCTCAGACAAATGGATTTTGAATCCAACCACTTCCCAGGACTGAGCTGCTTCTCCATCCCCCAGGTGAATTGCAGGGATCTGTTTGGTTTTTAAAAACAACCTTCATAAGCCAAAGCCGGCAGGATTCACACAGCTTCAGGCCTTTCTAGAGCATCACACAGCGCTTACTGAATTCAGAGCCTCGTGGGTATGAATCTGCACTAAAATTCTCACGCAAGCCCAACCCAAAAGCCATTTCCATGGTCCACAGAGGCCAGCAGAGCGTTTTCCAGTAAGGAGCTGGGGTGCTGTATTTTTTTTGTACTGCATTTCATCTCGGCCCTGCTCTGCATGCCGCATATTTCCTTAATTTTCCCCACTTGTTCTGGAACTATCGCTGGGTGTGTTTGCTTTTAGCTCTGCCTCTAATCATTTGTATTGCTAATGACTCATGCGTGTATGCCAATTAACATCCTGTAACATCAATGTATATTTTTACATGCATCCATAAACCCACACGTGCTGTTTAACACATTCTGTGCAAGGATAGACCCAGAAAGCAGATGCAGGGCATGTGGCGTAGGCAAACGTGAGATGCCAGCCTGAACTGTGTGTGGGAATGGGTCAGAGATGATTTATATCTCCCTCAATTGCTAAATGACCTTGCTGATAGCAACCGTTAGTTTTACAGTGTTAAATTGCAGGAGACAATACGTTCAGTGCCGATATGACAGGACGTGCTTCATATGCTGCGCTAAACACATGTTAAAAAAGTCAGCTACAAGAAATCGAGACAATTTTTCAATTAATAAATATAGTGGATGCCTGAATAAATATAGCGGATGCCTGGTGACTGAGAGTGCAGCACGTAAAAGGCTGCTGTGGCAGAAAGCAGATGTTGGATTCTTAGGAAAAATTTTTGCAATTTCTAATCCACTGCAGTATTAATTTCCATAAGCATTTTGTGGATCCGAGCTTGCACGCCCTCGGGGATGGATCAAAGCCACTCTTCCCTGAGTTTATCTTGGCAGCACAAATGTTTCTGAGTAACTCGAGGTTTGAATTTCTAATGGGAAAGCTGTGGCAATGGTACGAAGGTATTTATGGGGTGAGGTAGTGCCGCTTAGGACGCTGCAGTCGACCCCCATCCCTCCCGTGGGACTTTGCAAGTCCCCCACCATCAGATTTTTAAGGTCAGCTCAGAAGCAAAAGCCAGGAGAGGAGGCAAGCAACGTTTTGAAGACGCTTTGGGGTTTTCACTGTGAAAACATCTAAAATTTGACCTTTAGTTTCTGCGTGACTTATCCTCTCAGGGGTTAGATTGGGCTAGTAATATTCCTGGACCTTAAGAAGAAGAGAGGTGGGAGATCCAGAGCTGCCCACGTGCTGTAGCCGTGGTGCAGGTGGCACCAACTTGGCCTCTCAACCCGCTCGCCAATTCCCTCGGCTTGTCACTTCACTCACAATATCTAGGTTTCTCCATGTGATCTGGTATCCAAAGCTCTTCCTGAAATTCCTGATATTTAGAGCAGTTTTTTCTCTACCTTCGCCTTGCTAGCTCTCCCATCTAATTTTAAATTTCATCCATAATAGTATCTTTTCTCTGCTTCCTCCATGTGTTACCACATGCCTTTTTCTCAGTATTTTTTTAATTTAACACTGACTCTTATTTACATATGTGTTTTGAATAGAAGTGAAGTGAAACTTATGTCCAAAACAAAAGTGTTCTATAGAATGCGATACATAGACACCTTGCAGTGTATATGTAGAGAGTCACCCAGGAAAAAGCTTTAAAAAAAGCAGAATAAGCATCCTCAAAGAGCTGGGTGCTGCTCGTACCCATGAGCACACTGGTTATTTTAGCAGGGCTGGCTAGATTAGCTGACAGTCAGCAACTGAGAAAATAAATTACTCTTGTCTATTTAATTTAAAAATAGATTTTAAGAAAAAAACCAACCACCACCACCAAAGAAACGACCCAACAAACAAACAAACAAAAAAAACCAGACCATGAATGCTGCGATAAAATAACATTTCCAAATTTTGTCTGAAAAGTGGCGCGTAAGGAAAACGTTGAGCAATGAGCATCTTCTTCTCGCTGTTGCAATTCGGCCCCCACCCCGGGCTGGGGGGAAGCGGGCGCCCAGCCAGCACCCGTGGGCTGCGCTCCCTGCCCGGCCGGGGCCGGCCCCGCTTCTTTTTCAGCAAATAAAAGGAGTTAGCTTGGTTTTGACCTTAACTCACTTTTATTTTTTTTTAATAGGAAGTCATTATAATTGTACAACTGGCAGGTCAGAGAAACATCTCCCAGCTGGAGGCTGGCTTGACAGAATTATGAATTACAGATGTTGCCTGTGTGAGGAGTTGGGTTTCGGAGCGGGGCGAGGAGTCCCGGGGGCGGGCTCCGGAGCAGTGCCTGCTCCTTTGGCGAACCTACGGGGAGAGCTTTATTTTCCACTCCAAATGAACTTTTAACCATTCGGGTTTTACCCTGGATATTAAAGACAAGTAACATAAGACAGGCAAGGATGAAGCCAGGTCCTCGAGTAGGGCAACTGCTTTGCTGCTCCCTCTCTCTTAATGCACACATGGGAAGTCCTACAGAAACGTGCCTTCAAGGCTTGGACATCTCCCCAGCAGTGGTAGCACCTCAGGCCTTATTGTCAACAGAAGCTGTTAGCCATCAAGGACTGGAGAAAGCAGCAGGCTGAAAATTATTTAATTTGTAATTATGGTAGTTAAAAGCATTACAGCTATAAGGATAAAAAGGGCAGTGAAAAATATTGACTTTCAGTCAAATTTTACTGAGGCCATTTTGAAAGCACAGTGATAATTACTCCCTAAATCAGCTCCACCTGTCCCAAGCTGCTGGAGGTCTAGCTGTTGAGCTAAGCTCAGCTAAGCTAAATTCTGTGTATAGTTTATGCTCTGGAGAGCAGAGGTGCTGTTATCTCTATGGCCTTGTCTGTAATTCAGTGTGGGTGACAGTTTTTAAAAGGAAATGCTGTGTTTGGGTTTTTTTCCTATTATTTTCACGCACAAATGCCACTTATTATTCTGTCCATTTTATCCCCAGAAGCCCACTCTGGCTTCTGGAGATAAGTCTGTTGTTGAGAAAGGATCCAAGTACCTCCATGGATGTACTCGGCTGGATGTATTTCCTTCTCTTATGCCTTTCAGTGACTCCCCTCTATTTTTATTGTGGCACCTGATCCTTACTTTCCCTGATGTCCTTTGTAAAACATGAGGATTCTTAATTTCTGGCAGATCATTAGCACTCATTAGAGTGACATGACATATGTGGGGACCTGGGTTTGCTTGGCCTGAAGAAGAGAAGGTCAAGAGGGGATGAGGAGTCGTCTGCTGTACCTGGCTGATGGGCTGTGGTGGAGGTGGGTTACCTGTGCCCGTTCGGCCTGGCAGGAACGCGGGGCTGCTGGGGATGACTCTGGAAATTGCTTTCAGCTGTCTTCAGAGGTTTCCATGCACAGTCGTCACTGCCCTGCTGCTCCTGGTGACCCCAGGGTCTGTGAGGACATCGGGACCATCCCGTGTCTCACGTGCCCCTTGGCAGTCTGATGGAGGCACAAGACACTTCTTGCCTTGAAGCCTCAGCTTTGGCAGAGCCAGGAACGGGAAGGTGACGTGCAGGATGACAAGTGGGCGGTGGGTGTCCCAGGCTCCTTTCTTTTGCCGGGCCGGGCAGGAGAGCCGCAGCGCTGGATGTGCCTTTCGTTTCTCTCCAACATCCTTCCCAAGAACTCGCATCCATTTCCCCTATGGCCAAACAGCCAACAGAAGACCCGCAGTTTACATTTTTCTAGAGAACACTAAAAGCAACAATTTCCTGTGCTTTTATTACCCAGAGACCCTGGCCAGCGAGGCAGGCAGATTTACGGGTCGGAGCAGGCTGCCCGTTCCTGCCTGCGCCGTGGGGAGCCCCAGCCTGCATGGGCTGGGGACCAGGAATAATGAGGTCTTCACACTTTAACGAAGCAAGGAGGGGAGGCATTAGATCCCTCTTCTGCAGCTGGGATGAAATGCGGGTGTGAGGGAACATTAAAGGCTCTGAATGGAAAACAATAACAATGAGAAAAGGAGAAAAAAATCCCACCTCGGTTAAAAAAAAAAGAAAAAGGGGAAGGGGAAGAGGAAAAAAAAATGAGTGGGTGTGTTGGCACCGTGTGATGCCGAACTCAAAGGCTCCCGCTGCCTCCTGCATCCTCTAGACCTGTCAGAGACTGCTGTGCCTCTCAGGCACGTGAGGAGGAGAGGAGCAGAGGGCGCAGGTGAATATTGTCTTCGGAAGATGATGCTGATAACTGTTCCAGAGCAAGCCCCCTTTCAGGCAGGTTATTATAAGCTGCACACCTCAAGGGAGGTGGTTCCCTCGGCCTTGTTTTGCAAGCTGGTTTGTAAACAAAGCCTCTGGCAGCCAGGTGGCTCAAAGGCGTGTAAATGGATAACACAGAAAACTTGTCAGGACCCTGCAAAGGCTCTTTAGGATTTTTTTTAAGAGGTCTATTTGAAACCCACTTTGGAAGAGATGGGTGAGAAAAGCTGCTGCCAAAGGGTGACGTTGAGAACAACCTCTGGCCGAGGTGGGCGTCAAGCCCAAGCGATGCCCCACCAGGTGCTGGGGGGGATGAGCTGCCACTGCCTGCACCTTCCCCAAAGGACATGAGACAGCGTGGGGTGGCTTGTGACCTGTAGGATGGACTGGCCAGGGGCTGCGGGAGACGCTGCGGGGGTAACTGCTCATCCCCAAACTGAAGAGCAGAGGAATGAGATGCCACTTGCCATCAGCTGATTCAAAATGCTCCGAGGTAACACACTTCAGCCGGAGATGTGGCAATTGCTTTCCACTTAGGGAGCGAAGAAAAGCCATTCCGATCAAACTCCTACTGCACTTCTCTCTGGGAGTTGGTTCTAGTTTCTTACAAAACTCCTGAAGGAGTGAAAACGAGGAAAAATCACGGCGAGGTTCGAGGCATGGGGCAGTTAGAGGCTGCTTTGAAGAGGGAGAATGTGGGTTCCTCCTGCTGAACGAAGTCTTTGCACTTTGCTTTACCCAAACTGTTATTTTCCCAGAATTTTGCTATTATTCAGAGCAAGCAATGCAAGGCATCGATTGCAAATCCAAGTGTCCCTGCAAACTACCCAGGCCTGAGGGGGTCCTCATGCAGCACTGGGTAAGCCAAAATGAGAGCAGAGGGATGTACCCAATATTCCCAGCATCCCCTTTCCTCCATAGCTGATCTCGCCCTTCTTCATTTCTCTAGTCTGTCTTTAGTTCTTTGCCTATTTTTCTGTATTCTTCTCATACTTGCCACTTCCACGGTCTCTCCTGACCAGGTTGCAATGCCATAGACCTTCGGCGTTGCCTAGACATGGACATGAGACATAACCCTTGGGTTAACAGAGAGGAACGGGCAGGAACTCCCCCCTGGCTGGACCCAAGCTCCTGATGCTGGGCTGAGCCAGCTGCAGCTCAGGGCAGGCTGTGCCTGGGGCAACAGAGCTCAGGAACAGGGAAGGAAAGGTGCAGCAGCACTGTGGAGTTCAGCTTAGAGAAAAGAAAAACACTTATTAAGAAATATTATAACAGTAAATGACCCAAACACAGACAAGGGATTTTTGTTTTGTTTTGTTTTCCTTTAACTTCCCTCCCGTTGGCCTGGAGACCCCTGGCAGCAGCTGGAAACCAAAAAGGGGTTGAGACTGAGAGGCACATGAGCCCCAGACAGTTTGATTGCTCAAGCATTTCTCAAAGATTAGCTTTGTCAAAGCAAGCACCAGGGAGGATAAATCACGTGGATTGAGTTTAGCTTCATCCAGACTGTTCCAGAAAACAACTGACTCAAAAGCAGTACGGAGATGGCAGTTAGCTGAAGCTGCAACATCACACACAAAAGCGTCCCACGTAGATGAGGAACATTTCTTCTGTGTGGTTAAAATACAGGCATGCACTTGCCCCATCCAAAAAATCACTGGCTGCAAGGCGTTGTAGAGATGAGCCAGATGTTCCTCTGGTTTCAAAAGGTCATTAAACAACTATTTTTACCCCCAAAAAAGAGCAGCTTAGAGAAGCCATCCATTTTGTCAGTGATGTTTGCAGAATCCGGGGTTTAAAGTTAAGAGAAAAAAAAAAAAGGTGTGACGGTGATCTTGGGTATATCTGACCACACATGTTTTCTCATCTCATTTATTTTTAAATCCTGTAGCTTTGAGCAGGAGGAAGGTCCCTAGGTTTCTTCAGGAGAGCTGCTGCTTGTGCTCAGAGTCTGCTGGGGGGGGCTCAGGTCCCCGTGTCCTCCTGCAGACTGTGCTCCGGAGGACCAGCACCGGGCTGGCCGCATCCTGCCAAAAGTTTTCCCGGCTCCATCCCGCGCAGGACAAGCATTGCGTGCTCCTTGCAAACTGCTCCTTACAAGAGGAGCTGTCACAAACTGTTTTGGACTAGGATCAGCAGGAAACCATCCTTTGGCTGGGGAGGACAGCCAGGAGTTAGGCTTCCCTCACCTAGGGTTCACCTTTAGGAGCATTTTCCAACCCCTTTGTTGTTTTTTATGCATTTCAGTCTAATTAAACACAGTATAAATATAGCACAGCTCTTCCTTTGCTCCTTCAGGCTCAGCCTGTGAGGTTTTTCTTTACACAGCCACGTGTAACAGCAATCTGTTTTGCCTCGGCTTTGCTTATACCTGCTGTTTGCAAGTGTCTGTGTCTGAGCCCCGTGAAGGGCCCGACGGCCACAAACAGCCCTCACTGTCGCTGCAAGGCTGCGCCGGGTCAGAAACGGGAATCGGCCTTAGGGAAGGGAAAAAACCACCAAACACGGGGGGTGCATGGGTTTAACCCTGGTGTTCCCCCACCCAGCAGGGTAAGAGGCAGAGGATGGATCCCGAAGGCTTTCGGCATGGGCGCAGAGCATGCTCTGGGGCACCATTGCTGTGCATCTGCAGGTTCGTTTGCTGCCTGCAACTTCACCAGAGGTGAGAATGTGTCTAATTTTTCCCAGGTGGGGAGCATTGATACAGATAAGTGGTTCTATAAGGTTTTATCAGGGATAGAGCAACCTGGGGTTTTGTGCAGATGACTTTTAAAAGATCTTTACACATCTTCCATGCACACATTTATTTAAACTCAGTTTCAATACAAATATTCGTTGGTACCTTTGAAGCAAAGACCAGTGATCCCAGGTGCACAGGTAGGATAAAAAGTCTGGAGAAAGAAGAAATTATTTTTTACGCAGAAATTATAATTATTTTATTTTTGACGTGAAAGAAGATACTTGATTCACCCAAAATCTGGGTCTTTTTGAGAATTTTCTGGTGAGTGTGTTTACAGTGGAGTTCAAGACAACCTGTACATGAATTTATTACTGCTTCATTGATCTGGTCAATAAATAACCACCAGTGGCTCCTTTCATCGTAAAGCAATGCCAGCCACAGCCAGATGTGCTGGGGAGAGGAAGAGGCTTTTCTTCTCCTGGCCAGAGGTTTGATGCCATGTCCCATGGGGTGTCCGGGGACCTGCTTCCTCGCCCTCACCCCAAACCAGCCCCTGGGCTGCCCCACGTGCTTGGGATATCCACCGGCATTTGCTCCCTGCTGTGGTGAACCTGTGGAGTAACACCCCAGATACCTACTGGGACATAATTTTCTGGGTGATTGTATAAATAGCTGGGTTACATTACCACGCATTCCAGCTTAACTAGAGGTAACTGCACAAAATGAAGCTAAACAGCTTAAAGACGAGAAGGAGGTGACAATAACTTCCTAATGTTAACATGAACCCGGCGATTTCTAGTGTTCGCATGCATCGTCACTTCAGTAGCAGCCCCAGGGCTGGGGCATAGGGGCTCACTGGCCCAATTATAGGGACGATAAAATGTTGTTGGTTTATGTGGGGGAAGATGGAAAATAGAGGAGGGTTCTGGCAGCACAAAACCTTTACACTTCCTGGGGTAGGATGTTAGAAAAAGCTGCGTGGCCAGCGTGGTAGTAGCCTCACAGGAAGCAGGACATGCCAACGGCTCCTGTGTGAGATTGCTGTGGCAGAAGAGATATGAAAGGGAAGGACAACATTTGGGGAGGAAAATGCTAATTAAACAAAGCGTACTTGAACAGCAAGATACAGAAGATAAAAATTATCCTCTGCCCTGAGGGATCTCCGTGTACAAAGTGAGTAACTATCCCACCGTCTTGAATCGTGGGGCAGCTGAACTCCTTGGGAAACATGGGAGCATCACTGCAGAGGTCCTGCATCCTGGCACAGAGAGGCTGGTATATGCGAGCTTCACCGAAAAATCCTTTCTGGTGTTTAGATGCAATGATGCTGCAAAGATCAGTGCTTTGACGTGTGTTTAGGCAGAAACCTGACAGTAGTAATTTAGAGGCACTGTCTGTCATTTTTAATACAGTCTTTCGGCACCAAGGATGACCTGAATAGAAAGAGCAAAGAAGATCTGTATATGGGGCAGATGTATTTTCAAGGACAGGCTGGGATTCACAGTACCCGCCCCTGGGAGAAGCTCCATTTAATTCAGCAGGAGTCCTCCTGGACCTTATACGTCATTCCCATGTTGGTTCTGCAGAGATCTTTTCATCGAATACGAAAAGAGAGCAGAGCTCTATATTTACGAAGGGTTGTACTGAAATGTAAGAAATTAGTAGTTTCAGACCAGCTGCTGCAGAGACCCACATTTCTACAGGGAGGACATGCACAAACAAAGAGAGCCCAGAAACACGTTTCTGGCAAGGTTAATTTTGACATCCTCGTGAGACCTATCCTCAAACCAGCACAGAAATCCAGCTGCAGCATCTCCTCAGGGGAAGAACAGCAAAGACCAGCCACGGCCACCCACCACCATGGCCTTGATGGTGGCTGGAGGGAGAAGCACCACCCATAACACGGACACTTGCTTACAATCTCAGCAAAACAGTCCCAAGGGCCAAAGACATACACACACAGACAGACATATACATGTATGTGTATATATGTATATATAGAGAGAATCATAGAATCATAGAATTGTTTAGGTTGGAAAAGATCTTTAAGATCATTGAGTCCAACTGTTAACCTAGCACTGCCAAGTCCACTACTAAACCATGTCCCTAAGTGCGACATCTACACGTCTTTTGAATACCTCCAGGGATGGTGACTCCACCACTTCCCTGGGCAGCCTGTTCCAATGCCTGACAACCCTTTCAGTACAGAAGTTTTTCCTAATATCCAATCTAAACCTCCCCTGCCACAACTTGAGGCCATTTCCTCTCGTCCCATCACTAGTTGCTTGACAGAAGAGACCAGCGCCCACCTCACTACAACCTCCTTTCGGGTAGTTGTAGAGAGCGAGAAGGTCTCCCCTCAGCCTCCTTTTCTCCAGGCTAAACAACCCCAGTTCCCTCAGCCGCTCCTCATCAGACTTGTGCTCCAGGCCCCTCACCAGCTTCGTTGCCCTTCTCTGGACACGCTCCAGCGCCTCCATGTCTTTCCTGTAGTGAGGGGCCCAAAACGGAACACAGTACTCAAGGTGCGGCCTCACCAGTGCCCAGTACAGGGGGACGATCACTTCCCTGCTCCTGCTGGCCACACTATTTCTGATATAAGCCAGGAAGCTGTCGGCCACCTGGGCACACTGCCAGCTCATCTTCAGCAGGCTGTCGACCAGCACCCCCAGGTCCTTTTCTGCCAGGCAGCTTTCCAGCCGCTCTTCCCGAAACCTATAGCATTGCATGGGGTTGTTGTGACCAAAGGGCAGGACCCAGCACTTGGCCTTGTTGAACCTCATACAATTGTCCTCGGCCCATCGATCCAGCCTGTCCAGATCCCTCTGTAGAGCCTTCATACCCTCAAGCAGGTCAATAGTCCTGCCCAACTTGGTGTTGTCTGCAAACTCACTGAGGGTGCACTTGATCCCCTCATCCAGATCATTGATAAAGATATTAAACAGAACTGGCCCCAGTACTGAGCCCTGGGGAACACCATTTGGGTGTTTCCATATGGGAAAACCTCATCTGTGAAGCACTGGTCTTTAACGAGTGGTTTGTTCCTTCTGGGAACTAAATCCAAATTATTTTATTTGCTCAGTCTTATCTGTTACGCTTAGTGTTTGGCAAATCGCAGAAGACCAGTCTTATGGTATTAGCAGGCAAATAACAAAAGATGCTTTAATAATGATACAGCCAAGCGTAAGGCAGGGAGCAATGGAGATGCAGCAGGGGGAATGGTTATTATTGGTGTAAGGAAGATTCTGAGTGGTCTCGTGTTGGAAAATAGTTGGAGGTATCCAAATATGAGGAATACGTAAGTGGGATTTGTCTCTGCCTGGCAGAACCTCTCCCAAATAATTCATCATTGCTGTATATAGGCTATGATTCACACTGGAGGAAATGATGAATTTCAGACCTCACTGCGCATTTCCCTCAGTCCTTTTTATATCATTTGGTCAAATGATTATTCCATATTCTTTGTTTCAGCTGTGATGAGAAAATAATAGGTGGTTGAATCATTTCCCCTTATCTCCAAGTTATCACATTAAATGCGTGCCCAACTGTCTCAGAAATGACTTACTGCATCCAGTTATTGTATTAAAGGAGGCATGGTAGGCTGTGGGTGGCTATTTCAGTACATACAGTTTTTTCTCTCTAATTCTCCTTTTCAAACATTTTATAAGCGCTCCAGACCGGGGAGGTTCCCAGCCTCCCACTGACTTCACTAACAGCCCAGTGAGAGCTAGAGGATTTCTATTTGCAGGGACTCCTATAATACTTGATTTGAAGAGGTACACGGCTGCCTCATTTTGCAGAAGATGACAAAAACTGACAGAGAAAAGGAGAATAATGAAAAAGGTGGGAAGAGCTCACTCATGATGTATGGGCAAAGGTGTTTCATAGTTGTCAGAAAATCATTTCCTGACCCTTGTCTTCGACCCCAGGGTGGGGGGAAACATCACGTGTGGCATCAGGGGAGAGAAAACTCTTCTTTTATTTTTCTCCTCTTCCTTTCCAATATATTTCTGAAGTGCTGGAGCGTTTTCCCCTCAAAGTGACTCTTTGCAAGGACTACATCACCTTGCCCGGCAAACCCCACCGATACCCCACAACAGGCATTGTTTATGGCTGTGGTTAGGGAGAACATGAGAAAAATAAGCGACCGAGATATCGCTCTGGAGCAGCTCGCTTGTTCTCTCCTTAGTTAGCTCATCTTAAAATCTTCTTTCTGGGGGGTTGCCATACCCTTTATTTTTTTCCTCCTTTCTCCAGAGAGCTTATTTGCTCCAGCACTCCTCCCAACTAATTTATCCCATGTGTTTGCTACCTCGTGTACAAGATCCTTCTGCCAATGCGCCTCGTAGGCACTTCTTAAGCTTTGCAATTATATCCCTCAATTTTTTTTAATCCCTCCTGTGCACCTTTGCAAACAACTCATCTGTGCGGCCGCTTTCTTCCTTACTCAAAGCTTTACTGTGGTGACCCCACCAGCACCGCAGCTCCCGTCCCTGCCTCTGCTGAAAAAGCCCATTATCATTTCTGCCTTCCTTACTACAGCTGGGCATTAAGCTAATAGCTTAAATTATTTTTCCACAATAACGGCCTAATCCTTTCTCTTATCAGTATAGCAGATTAATTTTCCCAAGCATGGTTAGTACCTAGTCCTCCTCCTAATTATACAGAGACAAATTTTGCTCCCAGATGAACGTAACCTCAGAATTACTAGCAGACAAAGCCCCAAAGCAAAACCCCGACTTGGAGAGCATCTTCCTACTATCCCACCTGGCTAAGCCAAGGCAGACACAGAGCATGTTGTGTGTCAACTATAAATACACTCCAGTCTCTCCAGCTGTGATTTACTGAACACTTCCCCATCATTTGCTAGTAGCGAGGAGCTGTATTAACTGGAGCAAATAGGTGTAAAAGCCTTCCTCCAGCCAAGAGACAACTTGCTTGGCCATGAATGTTTCCGAGGCAGGACGAGCAGAAATAACTTCCCAAATAATTACAGCGGAGTGCGAGAGCTGACATATTTCTGCCTGGCAGTTGCACAGTTGGACTGGGAGCTTGCAGTGTCTTTGCAGCTTAATTACAAGCGAAAGATGTTGTTTGTTACAGCAGTGCAGAGCACAGTTGTCCTTACGCTTCTTTCTCTAATTTATCTTAATAGCTGCTATTTTCATTAATGGGTAAATGGTTCATTACACTCCTCCAGCCCCAGCCCCAGCGGGTGGGACCAACAGCCCCAGGGCTGAGCTGGGGTAAACTTTGTGCCAAACCAGCCCCAGGATCTCAAAGCACATTACAAAAGCAAAACCACCACTTGTATTTCACTGGGTTAATATCCCACCGTATAAAAGCATAAACACCGAAAGATTACTCCGTGGGTCTTTAAGGAACTTACTTTAAAGCATCATTCACCTGAAAGACCAGACCAGTCCCTCCAGACTTGTTCTCTTTTACCAAGCCTGTAATAGGAACTTCATTTATTTTTTTAAATGCTTGCCTCCGTACAAAACCAGAAACCATTCCAAGGTCTCTGGTAAATATTTACCAGCATCCTCCTGTGTAAAGACTAAGTATCTCAGAGGCTCCGTGGGCCAAATTCACTTTTAGTTTATCCCTGTGTACACAGAACGGTCCCGGCGCAGGCAGCTACCATGTTACAAGAGCCAGGCGCCGATGCCGGCTGCCTTAGAAAGTCCTCGGCTTACGTTTGCACTCTCCAGTTCTCTGCGGGATCTGGTTCAGATCAGAGGTACAATTTCATGTCATGGAAGAGTTCATCTGCTGGGAGGAGGTCTGGGTTTCTCTGAGTGATCGGTAACTGCTTGGTGCAGTGAGCTAGCCAGGCACATCATACAACGCGCCTGGGAAAATACCCCCACCAATTAAAATCCCAATTAGCACTGTCCTTATTTTTAACAAGTACTCAAGATGCAACAAATCCGGGGGGGGGGGGGTCACTTTAAAATGACCTATGGATGGTGCATCATGCACCAATACACATGGCGCATCATGCAACTGCAACTGGCAAAGCCTGTGCCGATGTGGAGAAATGCATACACTAATCTCATAAAGATTTTTAAAAACTAACTTAAGCTGCTGAAAATGGATTATGCTTTCAGAAACCAATCACCATTTTTCTTTAACTAACCATTAAAGTAGGAGAAATATCTCTTGGGGGGTGAGGGTGGAAATCGATGTTTCGTTACTAAAAGGCCTTACTGCCATGAGAATATTTTTTGGCTCCTGACACCTCGTTAAGCTTATTTAACAACAGCACAATTCATTTGCCTGCCCAGTGCCCAGAGAAATTCTTAAAATTAAGTAGAGAGAGAGAAAAATGAAAATAGGCATTTAACATCAGCCTCCCAGCAGGAAAAGACACACCATGGAAATGCAAAATATGGAATAACATAGAGGGTTACAACACAGAGCATCTTTTCATACCAACTCTGTATGTCAATTCCACGGTGTATAAGGATTCAATTAACCCACTGCCCACCCATTCATGATGGGCACAAAAAGTGTAGTACACCCCGGTCTGACTTCACATTTTTTCAATAAAACATTTTTTTAATATATTTTAGCTTGTGCAGGTGACAAACACCAGTTTTCCTTGGCATGAAAAATAGTCTCTGTGATAAGTTCACCCTAAACACTTCTTGTTCTGTGGAAAATAAAAATAATGGGGGGAAAAAACTTAATTACTTAAACTTTTAACTTCTAGTGGAAATGGTACCAATTTTCAGAAGCACACAATTTCATGGCAACATGCACATCTATAAATGCCGATCCACCGAAGGCACAGGCATCACACCCACATACCTTGTGTTTGCGGGAAGATGTGTCTGGTTCGTACAAGTCCTTGTGATTTGTGTTTCATTTCTTTCCATTCTGGGTCTCACCTGAATCTGATTACTCCATGGGCACTTCTTTTCCCATGGAAACTTCAGAGTAACAGTGCTGTTGAAGACACTGATAACTCTTAGCTCTTATTACAAAATAATTTAATTTATAACTTCTGGGTTTGAAGGCATTTGCCCTTCTACCCATAC
The DNA here is from genome assembly GCA_013401275.1 of Pandion haliaetus. Taxonomy (NCBI): domain Eukaryota; kingdom Metazoa; phylum Chordata; class Aves; order Accipitriformes; family Pandionidae; genus Pandion; species Pandion haliaetus. Next base: position 98,419 of record VYZV01004914.1, on the reverse strand, counting down.
CTTGGGGGAACTCTTTAGCCTCTTATATCCTTCCTCGTCTGCCCGTGGGTCTCCCCGCTGCTGCCAGGACATGTAAAGGGACCCATCTGTGTGTCCATCCCTGGGACGGATGGGAATTTCTTGGCTTACCCATCAGAAACCTTGCCGGTTTTCCAACAAATGATGAAACATCTCTAAGTTTTGCATTGCTGGCCATCGCATGCCTGAAGCACCAAAGGGCTTTGCTGTAACTGCTGATGGCTTTTTTTTCCCAGGGATGCCTGTTCCGAACAGGGGGTGCAGGGCTAGGGACCAGCTCCTGCACCGCTTCTCTACACAGCCCATCACTAGCCAGCCTGGGTATCCCTGCTGACCTTGTGAGGTCCCCCTTGCCCATCCCCAGCCTCCTGGGGTCCTCCTTGCCCATCCCCAGCCTTGTGGGGTCCTCCCTGCCCATCCCCAGCCTCCTGGGGTCCCCCCTGCCCATCCCCAGCCTTGTAGGATCCTCCCTGCCCATCCCCAGTCTCCTGGGGTCCCCCCTGCCCATCCCCGCAGATCTGGCTTGACGTGAAACGCAGGCAAGATTTGGGTGGCCAGTTACATAACCTATGTCCATGCCGAAACTGCAAGCAGGGAAAAAACTCCCCATACCAAAAAAAACCCATAATTTCTATTTGCATCAAATGTCAGGAGCTGCCCCTCCGCCTCCATACATGTGATGATAAACCCAAAATACCCGTTTGCCTGTCTGGCCACCTGTATATACAGAACTCAAACTGCCCACCAAATTTCTATTTATTATTCACTTTCATCACACGGAAATGGGGTTAATGCTAAATAAAATGTTCCAAATGAAATGTTTGATATGCTGAAGGGAGAAGTGACAGACGTGACTTGGTTCTGGGTAGTGCTGGGCCCCAAGGCGAGTCCCCGTGCCAGCTCAGGGGAGCGCAGGACAAGAGCCATTAGCCTGCAATTTCTGTGCAGGTAATAAAAGAGTTTTATAGGTAAGGGTTTGTGCAGTGCAAAGCCAAATTATTGTTGGACAGCCTTGGAGCCTGATAAGGTTCTTTCTAAAAACAAACCATTAACATATGCACAATTAGGCTGGCTGTATTGCTATGCCACAAGCAAAATGCAATCCCTTCTTGAAATATATAACAGCCTTCTAGTTCAAGAAAGCTAGCAGGGAAAAATGTGTTAGCATTGAAGAACTGGGGTTTTTTATCACATCTAAAAATAACATTTATATAACCACCTACCCTGACATTTCACATCAGCAAGTGGCCAGAACCGCCTTGCTCAGCTGTATTAAAATATGCAAACACAATGGGATTTTAGCAGATTTTGTTTCCTGAAAAAGAATTGCATAACTCAACCTTTAGAGGCAATAGGAAAGCCAAAGCGGTTTTCTACTCTGGTTGAAACACATTGTACGCAACGCATCCTTTGGCAGTTCAGTTATAGCCATTGCCTACGATAATTATTTTATTATTATTATTAATCTATTACCTCTGTATGTCTGGTGTTCCACCTGCAGCACATAGTGAAGCAATAGTGATTAACCTCTGGCAAAATGAGAAACCACTTAAAGGTAGCAAAATGCATTGGCTGTTGTCTGGTTTTGGACTCTCCGCACACACAGCAGGTGTCTATGGAAAAATATATTTTTCTTTCCTTCCTTCTGACCCCGGTCCCTTACAGACTCAGCGCCTCTCTCAGAAATGTTTAGATCCTAACAAGAAACACCTTTTATCTAACCACAGTTAATGCAATATAACGCCCATACCACACGCAATAGCTGACAAGTTTCAAAATGACACCGCATTATTTATTCCACAGATAACCCTGGTGTCGGGCTGCAAAGATGCTTCATTATCTGTGGCACACACCTCGTCCTGTTTGCAGGTCACTGATCTCATGGTTGCACCATGGCAGATAAGCTCCATCTTCTGTGGCTGCATGCTCTTACGGGAGGAGAAGTGTCCTTTTGCCCCTGCTCTCTGGGCCTTTGCATCAACATCTGGATTCTCTTCCCTGTGTGCATGCAGAGTGCTGCTTTCTGCAGGGCTGTCGGCATATCTTCTCCAAATTACCTGTCTGTCTGTCCGGCCGCCTGTATATACAGAACCATGACTGTTTTGCTGAATTGCTGGGTGCTCCCAGGATTAAAAAGAAAACCATGTATTTGGGGATCTGCAAGGAAGACTTTGGAGTAGATGGTGAACGAAGGCTAGGTCCAGTGTCCAGACATCGTACCTTGGAATGACAACGCAGCTGCATTTTGGACAGGGATGTACTTCTGGTTCCAGCCTTGGTCCCTCTGTTCCAGCTAAGAAAGTGCAGGATGCTCTTGGAGGACATCTACAGATGTTCTTCTCCAAGAACAGATGTTCCTCTTTGAGAACATCTACATACAGGAAAACTGGAATGGGAATTCAGTGGCATTTAAGAAATACCCAGAAACCCAGTTCCCATTTCAGTTTTCTTGTATGTAGATGTTCTCGGAGAAGCAACTGAGTTGGGTTTGTTCAATTATATTGAGTTCAGACAGAGGGGATTAGACCAATCTCCACGCATAAGGGGTAGCACGTGGCAGGTGGACCTCCAAGCTGCAATGTGTTGCTTGAAGGCCCTTGGTGCAGTGCTGCTGCCTCCGAGGAGCGTTTCTCAGCTCTCTGCAACCAGCCTCTGCCGACTTTCTATAAATCATTTGTTACTGAGATTGATATTACTGTTATGTAAACATACATTATTTATCTGTTATGGCCCTTTGAACTGGATGAGTGCTCCTGGCTTTCCATTATTCTGTGTCTAAATTAATCATGGACCATAAAATCAGTCACCATTTATGCAATATGAAAAAAAAAAGATGTAAAAATAGCACTCGCGGTGTAGAGATTTCATGCTGTGTTCCCTGGACAGTAACTATTCAGGCATCATGCTTCTTCCTCCAGGCCTGTGAAATATTTATTACTTTTTTTAAAAGGAAAAAAAAACCTCTTAAAATTATCTGTCTCCTCAGGAGAAAGTTGTTCCCTGATCCAGCGGTCTACTCCCCTGCTCCGGGGAACGCAGCTCCGAGTCCTCGTGCAGCATCCTCTGCCGACTCCACCTGTCTTGACCCTCAGTTTGCATCACACAGCAGGTTGGGGATGGCGATCTCTTGCTGGGTACAGCCAGGAGCTTCTGACACCCTGTACATCTTCTGGGGACATCCGCAGAGAGCTGACACCAGCGTCCCCGCTGGGAGTGCGAAGGGCTAACAGGGAACTGCCACGTGGGGAGCTCCAGGAGGGCTTTGACACCCTCATCCATGAAATGAAGGATGTAGCAGCTCCCTTCTGCTTTTTAACATGAATTAGACACTTCTCCAGACCCAAATGGTCCGTGCCATCCACACGCCTGTCCCCAAGGCATCTGCACGTGAGAGGACAACAGGACCCTCCGGCCGGTGGTACCCTGTACTCACCGCTGCTTCCTCCTGCTTGATGCGCATCAGAAGAATCCATTGCCTCTGCTTCGGCTGTGTACAGAGCTGGAGTTTAGTGCTGGACATATGTCAACCCTCTGCTCCCATCCAGGGAGGAGCAGCACATGTCGGGGCTGGGCTTCGTGCACTTTTGCTGTCAACAAAAGTTGTGGTGGGAAAGGAGATCAGGGGGCTGGTTCGATGCTGGGCTTCAGGTCCAGGCACTTCTATTCAGTCCACCTCAGGGCATCCCCAGGATGTTTTACGGTGTGCCTAGCTTTCACCCACCTCCATGCCTGCTTGAGGCAGCCCCAAACTCCAATCGGCCCAGCATGCGATGCATCATCAATAATCCCAAGAGCTGCTCTGATCCAGCATCACAGTTTGAGAGACCCTGCATCTTGTTAACCTATAGGATGAAAGCAAGGAGGAATAGGAAGACAAGATATCTGGAGAAATTCTTTCATTACACTCCTTTTTTGGAGTTGTTAGGATTCATCCCATCAGTTAATGATGTGCAATCAGCAGAGTTAATAATGATACCACTCAGAAGCCCCAATTAACAATGTCATGGAAATAATTATCTGTGCACAGGATGCTGCTGTTAGGGATGGAGTTTTCTGAGGCGGTCAGAAAACACTGCTGAGTTACCAGACCCTCAATAAGATATTTTTTTCTCATTGATGATGCTCCCCATGCTTCAGCAAGAGCAGTATGACGTGATCTGAACCTGGGCCACAGCAGATGCCAAAGCCACCCATCACCTCCACAACTCTGGTGCAGAGCTTCTTTGCGCTCTCCTAAGTGAAGGAGCAGCTGATCTCGCGGGCATATCTCGGTGATATCCTGCAATATCCCAGCTCGCTCCACTCCAGCTAATAATAACTGGCCTTGCAGCCACTCCTTCCCTTGTCATCTGCAGGCTGCTTGCCCTCGAGCGAGCGGCACGGCTGGAAGGAGGAACTTCTCAGAGCTTTAAATGACCTCCTGGATTCTGCCCCCCGCCCTGACTTCTGCTCCAGCTGGGAGCAGCTTTCCTGTTTGTTTGTTTGTTCCTTTTTCCTTGCCATGATTGCAGAGAGGAAGGAATCTGCCTTCCACCTCCCTGAAGACCTTGAAGGCGAACAGCCTGGGCTAGGAGTGCAATTACTCAGCACTGCAGGCTTTGGTTGAGAATTAAAGGTCAGGGCACTTTTACTGGTGGTTTTTTTTTTATTCTGGGCTTCCACGGGGTCATGGCTGGTGATAAGCACAGGCTAAAATCCACATTTTTCAAAAGCAGTTCGTAGTCCTGAGTGTGGCCATGACAAAGTGAGGGCATGAAAATCCAAGGAGAGCATTATTAACCCTCTCTTTTCTCCTGATTTTATTTTGCTTTTAGAAAAGGGACTAGTCAAAACCTGGGCTGACATTTTACTTGGCTTCCCATTGTGTCATGGGTGATGGCTGCTTCTGCAGCGAGTGGCAGAGCAGCCGGATCCTGGACTGCTCCGTGCCCAGGAGGGCGTCACTGGTGGGGCGAGGTAGGAGGATGCGCTGATCAAAAGCTGGGAGTTACTAATGCAAGGCATTTCAGAGGGGCTGCGGGCTTTGAAGTGCTTCAAATATTGACCTCTTTTGGGTGAAATGTTGTGAGCAGCAATCAGGCATGACCATCCCATGTTGGAGATCAAAGAGGGACGTCCGAAAGTATCGGTTGCCATAGCCATGCTGCCCGCTCCCCACTGGGGCTGCACCAGGGTTTTAATGGCCAGAAGCTGCTGTAGGGACTCAGGGTCCCTGTTCTCCAGCACTCTGCTCCTCATATCACTGAAGCCTTGTGTAACTTCTGGAAACGTAGGAATACTTAGAAAAAAAATTCAAATTAATTTCTTTCCACAAAAAAATTCAAACAACACTGAAAGAATGAAATCCCTCTGTAAAATGTCTTCTCTTCCAGTAGCCGGCTGTTCATGAAGACCCTCATCATCCTGCAGCTCTCTGGGCTGCACACATCTTGGCTATGGCAGGTAAAAGTCTAGAAATTATGTTCTTGCCATGACCGCTCTCCCTGCCTTGGGAATCGTGGTGCTCAGTAACGTGTTTATGGACCAAAAAGCCTTCAGACCCAAATTCATTCAAGGAGACAGGTGGATGGGGTGGTGGTGGTGGGACCTCTGCATCACCAAACTCTTCCTCAGAAGCTTTTTAACAAAAAATACCCTTGGACCACCTCTCTCCTGGAGGTGGTGTCTCGTCCCCCGTCCAAGTCAGTGCTCTGGGGCTTTCAATGTGTTTGTCAGATGTTTCTGAAAAGCTGCTCCGTCATTAGCTTGGCACGGGTTGGAAATGTGGAGGCCGAAGCCTCCAGCTGGAAAGATGGTTTTGATAAATCCTCAGCCGACAATTAGCCCAGGGGGTGGGACTGCCTGCCCCCCCTGTCCTGGGGCATCACCTGCTTGTGGGAGGGTTCCCATCGGTCCTGTCCAATGTCCCCCGCATCCCCCGCTGCTTTCCACCCAGTGCCTGAGGTCAGCTGAGGTTTTCCTTTCCACTGCATGCCGAAATCTTACTGGGGGTGAAATTCCTGGCTCAGTGGTGCTGGAAATGAGCTGTTACAGGCAGGGGTGGCAGGCAGCAACCCTCAGGCTCAGGCAACCCCCTCACAGGCAGCCCCTGCCTCTCCTGACCCCACGAAGCTGCACTTCCAGCGTTGATGGATGGTCTTGCTTGAAAAAGCCCCGTCCTGAGCTTCACCAGATGTGAGATTAATTTATTGCACCTGTCCAAACAGAATGAATTTCTATTTTATCTGCATTACTGCCTGTCCTGCAGCATGATGGAGAGATTTGGGTGCGCCCACGCTCAGATGACCTTGGCCCAGCTTGGTGGGTCTGTCCCTGCCCCGGGGGTGAGGGGACACACAGACACCGAGCATCGCTGTGTTAGTCCAAAGATGCAGCAGAAAATCCATTTCCTTGGACTGGGAGGCTGATCCAGGGAGGTGCAGGGGAAAGGAGCCAACCCTCTGCTTCAGCTGAATGGGGAGCACCAGCAGAACAGCTCACGTTATTATTAATAAGGAAATAATTTGGTGTGGAATATCTTAATGCAACTGATGAAATGCTGCGGCACTTGGAAGGATGCATCCTTCCGCGTGACGGCAGCACGACGGTCCTTCCAGGAGCAAACGAGAGGGGAGGAGGGATTGCATCCACCAGAAAGTGCTGCTTTGCCTTCCTTCCCAGTTCATGGGCCAAAGCTGAGACCTCAGAATTCCCAGTGAGTTCAGTGGGACTTTTGCCTGATTAAAGCTTGAGCCACAGTCCAGGAATTTCTGTCTCTGCTGCGATCCAGCCAGGCTTTGTGCAGGAGCTTGTAAGCAATCTGTTACCCTTAGTGGAGGCTTTTTTTGGAGAGAATTCAAGTTTATTCCATTAGAAAGGGGTTTAGTCTTCCCTTTTCATGGTGGTGGGAAAGAAAAACTACTCAGTTTCCCCCGAGCCGGGACAGGCACGCTCTGATCTCGCTTGATATTAACCTTCTCTCTTGAAAAGTTACTGACAGACTTTGGAAATGATTGTTCCAGCTAACGAGGGCCAAAGGAGCTCTGGAAAGTGAAATAGGATCATAATTAGGTGAGCACCTTCCTTTCGCCAGGTCAAGAAATTAGAAATTTCAGCTGGAATTTCAAAGGGAGGAGCAATTAGAGGAAGATGAACTTCTGACCCTGTAATTACAAATAACAGCTCTGCAGAAATATAAAAGTGCTTCTCTGGGCCAGACAACCAGGTGGGTGGTATTCTGCTCAAAATGATACTAGAAAATGAATAGCAAAATAATAATTAGAAGGGCTGGTGTATACCAAACGTAGTCTGAAATAGCTTAGTCTTGAGGAATTAAGAATTAAAAATGAAAATTTTCCTTTGGGGAGATGGGGACAATCATAAGGAGAAGCGAAAACCACCTGCAAACAGAAGGGAAATAAAATCTTCCTGATACCTGGGGGGGCTGTATCCCAGGGATTCCGCTCCTCTCCAACACAAAAATCCACCCGTTGCATCCTGAACCTATTTTAACACATAGCTATTGTGAACATTGCTTCAGCCCAGGACGCGGTGGTAACTCCAAACATGAGTTTGGCAAGCCTGAATAATTTTACATATATTAGAAAGGCTCAAATGCGGCTTTGCAAATTGCATAGAAGCAGACTGCTTTCAGAGTTTTTAAGCAAAGCCTGCTGAGCTTTTGAGAGGGGCATGAGAGGAGATCTGCAGCATCCCCCTGGTTAGAAAATGACAGCAAACATGATGTCTCAAAGATACTACTTGCTGATTTTGGTGCTTTACTTGATGTCAGGGAAAGGGCAGGACAGAGCCGGGCCTGGGTGATGCTGTGCAGGTACCCACAAGGGACCCGCATCCCCAGGGACATCCCACTTCCCTGTCCCCATCGGCTGCTTTTGCAGCAGAGTGAGGACAAGGAAAACCAGAAACTGGGAGGAAGAAATTGTTTCAGACCAAAAAGTGAAGGACCTGCCTTCACCATCGTGATGGAGCAAATCTCGCCTTGCACAAAGCTTACTTTATTTTCTATTCGGCATTCAGGTCTTTAACTAAAGAAAACACAGCACTACAGAAAAACATGACATTGAGAGACATTTTTTTCTTTGGTTTGTTTATCAGCAAGATTAAGATTCCTGGCTGCGGAATAAAGGAATGTCTCCATTTATTTGTTTCAGGGCATGTGGAGTGCATTTGTTTCCTAGGATGCAAATTCATTGTTCATGCTCTGAATAAAAAAAACAGTGCCAAGAGACTGCCATCAGATTCAGATCTCTTGGCATCATTTTTGCTATAACTTCATACACAGAGCGGGGATTTGATTTTCCCCAATATTCTGCCGCTATGTTTTGTCTCTGAGACGCTTTCCCAATTTCTTTCGTAAACTTTGTGTCAGCTAATTTCCTTCTTTCTAAATTACCGTCGGTGGCTGTGAGGCTGCAGGGCCAGCTTTTGGGATGTAGGTCACGCCACCATCCCTCGTGTGATGCACACCAGCTGCCTGCCTGCCTGATCCCCTGCCAAAGCCCAGGCAGCTGCAGAAGCCATGCGTCCCTTTCCATGCTCGCCGGCCGGTGCGGACCACGGGGTTGTGGGTCCCTCGCTGCCGAAACCTGTGGAAAGGAGGGAGAGATGCACATTTTGCAGCTGGCGCCGAGAGCATGCCGGTTCCTGCAACCCTCTCAGCCCAAAGCAGGCAAAATTGCGTGTTAAAATGCAATTGGCTGCGGTTGCTAATTTTATTTATTTACCTATCTATCTGTTTATTTTTTTCATTTATATTTATGCATGCACGCACACATACACACGTCTTAAAGCTCAGCTACAGCTGCACAGTGGCTCAAAATCACATACGTACCAGGAAAACCACTGTGGCCAGTGGACACAGCTGGGACGTTTTCATTTCCAGCTCTTCTCTACAAGCACCGCAGGCACGACCCCCCCCTCCGAAGGCTCAACAGCGGCCGAGCTCCCCGTTCATCCCCAGGGTGGGCAGGACCCGCTCCCCCAGCCTGGCACAGGGGCTGCCACCTTGCATTAGCTGCATCTGGGTACGGCGTGTTGTGACATGACTGTGCCTGACATGACGTGTCACCTTGGGAGATAATGAGTTGGAAATTTGTGCTAATAATTGTTTTGACTGTTCCCCAGGAATAAGTGAGGTTTTTTTTCAGCAGAACATCTTGCACTTAAAGTGATTTTATTAGGGAAGTAGTATTATTTTTTTAGATAGATAGGAAAAATATCTGTCGTGCCAACTGGAGGTTGGGAGTTGGTACCTGGCATCCCTGCAGCCCCTCAGGATGGCCCTGGATGCCCCGTGGTGTTCCAGAGAGGCTTTCTCCGAGATCCCAGCTCCTCCACTCCAAAACCCGCTGCCCCAGCCACCGTCACCTTCCCCATGACCAGGACCCTGATGCCATTGCCGCTGAGCAAGGGACTTGTATCCTAAGTATCTACGGATGGTTGTAGGGTTGCACCCCATCTCAAGGCAGAGGGATGCTGCACAGAGCAAACCCCTGGGTACCTGGTGCTTGCACAGGGCAGGGGGCATACGAGGGGTTATCACCACTGAATCACAGCATTTCACTTTGCGTCACAAGGCGCTTGAATCCTTAATTGGCACCAAGCACATTTGCTTTCTCTCTACCTGCTACGGGAACCCTGGAGATTTTTCTAACGAGCAAAGCAAGCTACCGCTGGTGGATTTTTCAAGTTCTCGTAGCTTTACAAATTACATTTGCTCTAGGCAACCATTCATAATAATCAACTTGAAACCACTGCTAGCACAAAAAATCTTTGCGTTGTCAGCAATACACCTCTTAAATACCGTACTGCCATCCATCACAGCTCATCGTAACTTGTAATTTGATTAAACATGCTCCAAAACACGGGGCTGGAAGTGCACTTGTCCACACTAAGTGGATTTGTGTTCCCCTCTATTAGAGAATGCTGTGTGATGTGACTTAACGATGGAAAACACTCATTATGGCAGTCACTTGTCAAACACACTGGATCGGGGGAGTTTATTTTTGCCCAGCACCCATGTAAAAAAGCAGTTTCTCTCCATTTGGCTCAGACGGGCAGACTCCCACCAGTCAAGCTGCTTCGCAGCTTCCTTTCCCAAAGCTCCTTCTCACAAAGGAACACCGCTATTTTGGCAGCCTTAGGCCAATATAGATTAGGAGACTGATTTTCAAAGATGAGCTGCACAAGGCAGAGCAACCTCTCCCCAGAGCAGGGTAGGATTCACGACTGGGCTGGAAGAAACATGCTTACAGCAGCTCCGAAAAAGGTAAAAACAGTTTTTCAGTATCAGCAACTTGGGAGATTGCAGGAGCTTGCTATTGTGTTCCCAAATAATATTGAGCAAGAAGATGCCATTTTTGTGGTCAAAATATTTGAATGCATTTTCTGCAGTTCCCCTGACCTGGGCTGAGCATGTGGGCCTGAGAACCCATCCCATCATCCAGCAGTTCTGCTCCTGGGGGCTGTAGAGGAATCTCCAGCCATCCGGACCACCTTACATGAGCAGTCCCCATCCCCAAAACCCAGCAGATCTGCTCGCATCCCAGTTTGACCAGGCTCTCCCAGCAAGGCAGGCGATCTTTCACCCAGTCTAGAAACAGGTCCCTCCAGTAGCAACCAAAACATCAGTATTAAGACACTTACTCAGTCCCTACTGTGTATTTACAGTTTCACCCTTCCATAGGAGCTGGGCAGCTTCACCCATGGACATGGTGCCGGGCTCACCTTTGCTATCCCATTGCCAGCAGCTGGTTTTGAAAAATGTGAAATTCCCCCACGCACCAGAGTCCCCATGGCTTTCCCTGGCACGGCCCTGTGCTGTCACCTATGGGATGCTTTAAAAAACCCTTTTTTCCTCAAAATTTCCCAAGGGGTAGAGAGAGATATTAAGTAAACTGAATATAAGATTATGGGAGGGATTGTTTTAGAGGCCATAAAAGAACTTTAATGAGGTCTGAGCTATATAAAAAAGGCTCATGTTACAAGAAAGCCCTGTCTGGAAGACTGGCAGGAGCCTGCTGTTAACAAAACACAAGTGTATCTTAAACCCGCCGCTTTCACGTGGATATTATGGCTGGAACATGTGAAAAGCCGCACTGAAATTTAAATAAAATATTTAAGCGACCGTAAAAGCGGGCTGATGCTCACAAAGCTTGCTCTTCGGAGCGGGGATGTTCTCAGCGGGGCTGGGTGGGTGGCGGGTCCCATTTTGTATGCCTTTTCCTAAGACTTCTCAGCAACTCCAATATTATTTTGCAATAGTGTTTAGCCTCACAGCAGAAAAACAGGCTGTATTCTTGCACAGGGTATATGAAATACAGCATTCAATCACAGAATCCTAGAATGGTTTGGGTTGGAAGGGACCTTAAGGATCATCTCGTTCCAGCTCCCCTGCCGTGGGCAGGGACACCTTCCACCAGACCAGGTTGCTCAAAGCCCCGTCCAACCTGGCCTTGAACACTGCCAGGGATGGGGCAGCCACAGCCTCTCTGGGCAACCTGTTCCAGTGCCTCACCATGAAGAGCTTCTTTACATTTAATCTAAATCTACCCTCTTCCAGTTCGAAGCCATTACCCCTTGTCCTATCACTACATGCCCTTGTAAAAAGTCCCTCTCCAGCTTTCCTGTAGGCCCCCTTTAGGTACTGGAAGGCTGCTCTAAGGTCTGCCCGGAGCCTTCTCTTCTCCAGGCTGAACAACCCCAACTCTCTCAGCTTGTTGTCTTCATAGGAGAGGTGCTTCAGCCCCCGATCATCTTCATGGCCCTCCTCTGGACCTGCTCGAGCAGGTCCACATCCTTTTCTTATGCTGGGTGCCCCAGAGCTGAATGCAGTACTGCAGGTGGGGTCTCATGAGAGCAGAGCAGAGGGGGAGAATCACCTCCCTCGACCTGCTGGTGTCGCTTCTTTTGATGCAGCCCAGGATACGGTTGGCTTTCTGGGCTGCAAGCGCACATTGCTGGGTCATGTTGACCTTCTCATCGACCAACACCCATGTGGCATCTCACAGATTTCCCCCTCCTTGAGAAATCAGGGTGTTTGATCCAGAGTGGAATAAAAATGTGAGACAAGAGCCCATGTAGGGAAAAGGAAATCCCACCATCCAGCTGGCGTGGTGGGGGATTTGGGGTGTCCAGGGCTTTTCTTAGGTAGGGTCAACAGTGTGGACCATGGGAAGTTGTCCCATCTGTCACCGTCACCCGGAGTTACTGGGTGGAAGTCCTAACTACCAGGAGCATCTCCTACCTTGGGAAAACATCACTTTTTCTCCAACACAATATTTAATGCACAGCTAAGGGTAACACAGGTTGAAAAACCACAAAAAAAGCCATTATAAATTAACAGGATATGCAACAACTTCCAGGAAAGCCTGGGCTGCCACAGCTTCACTGAGGTGGCAGCTCCAGCACAGGGGGTGAGGCTCAGCATCGACCCCGTTGGTGAGAAAACTACTTCTGCATTTTAAGATGCCACTGGAGAAGTCACTAGTGAAACAAAATAGGAATTCTTCCACAGGACGGTTTTGAACTTAAAGTTTTGCCCATGGCACAGAGAAGAGGACATGGGGTTTCTGCTATCTTTAGCATGATCAGCTGTTAAGAGTAGCTAATTAAATATGACACCCAAGGGCTATTACTAAGTGTCCCAAGCCCTAGGCTCAGCAAGGGGCTCTAGACACTTGGTCTGACCCCAGGTTTGCAGGAGACTGGATGGGCAAGCGTGGATGTCGGTGCAAATTCAAGGTGCCAGCATGGCTCGGGGTACAGAGGGACGTCCGAGATGTGCTGAGGGAGCTTACAGCAGCACCTCCAGTGAAAGCCATAGAGAGTGTAAGGATGGTCCCATAAATGACAGATATGAAGCACCACAAGAAATGCTCCCATCTCCCCACTACGTCTTGCTATCTCCCCAGTAGAGCTTGCTTGCTGAGCCCTGCAGCTCCAGAGGCAGCAAGGACGATGCACTCCCTTCCTCAGCTCCCCTGCACCCCCTTATTGGGCTTTTACAGGTGTAAGGCTCATGACTGCTAAATAAAATGCTGATAAAAGCAAGAAAATAACACACAGAGGACAGGCAGCATCTTTTCAGCAGAAGAACAGAGCAACGATGGCATTGTAAGAGGCTCATTTATCCCTTCTGGGTGCTGCACACCTCTTACCGGGAGCTCTAGACCCTTGCCGCATCGACCCATCCAGCCTTCCTGCCACTGACACACTCGGCTTTGGGTTTGGGAGGGGAAAAAAGAACAGAAAAATTACAATTACTTGGAAAAGGTTGCAGCAAAAGCAAGCCAGAAAGTTAAACAGTTTGGTTTTCCTCTTGAGAAAAAAACTAGGAGGAGTTTCTGCCCACAAACACCCTAGCAGAGCCACATCAGCTCCTAAATATCCAGAGGTTGCCACTGCCAGGGCAGCACAGGGTCCCCGCTCTTTGGGGGAACCACACTCCAGAGCTGCATGGTTGGGTTTTCCTGGGAAAATCAATCCTCCCCTCCCAAAATCACCCCAGGGAAAAATCAGTCTACAACAGTGAGATACATTATTTTTGTAACATTGAAGTCCATTTCAGTCTGACTTCTGGATTTACTTTTGTATAGACTCTTATATTGTTAAGTATGGCACATATGCCTTAATTAAATAAACTATAGCTCTTGCATCAATATTTTATCAGGGAAACCCAAACAATTTGTTCTGACATCATTTAACTTCTTCTTCTTCTTTTCGCTTTTCCTTGTCAAAATATTCATCCAAAGTGGCAGATCCTCAACAAGTATTTAGATTTTTGCAGACATTTTTACAACCTATTTGCATTTTTATGGAAAACTCTTCCATCTGTTTATTTCCCTTTTGCAACTGGCTGGGATGACTTGCGGCAGAGAGATCAGCAAAAGCCCGACGGCGCCGGAAAAGAGCCTGGCCAACGGCAGCGTGGCTTTCTCCGGGCTCAGTCCTCGTGCTTTCCCCTCACAGTTATTTTCTTATCTGCTCGGAGATCCCGCCTGTGAAAATAAATCATCCAAGACATCCCTTCTCTGCAGGCTTCGGCGACTAAAACTTGGCAGATTCTTTGCAAATCTCAAAACAAAACCCTCACTGACAAAGGCGCTACAGATGCAGCCCAATGTAAACAGCACATTTTTCAGGAACATTGTGAATATTTTACTATAACGTGGGTTACTTTGACAAGCAGAAACACTGTTTTACCTTGTAAATAAAAANCCCCCTTCTTCCCTTGGAAAAAAAAAAAAAAAAAAAAAAAATAAATGCAGGGCTTCAGCACCCCGATCCCCACCTGCAACTTCTTCAGGCTCCGCACCCGTTGCTAGTTCCTTAGAGAAGATAAACTTCTTGAGGCTATTTCTGCCCTTTTCTCTACATTTATGTAGTGCCCAGCAGGGAGTAATTCAGCCCCCATAGTGTGACTGGTGTTACTTTAATGCATAGATACTATAGTGACATATGCCCCGCTCTATTCTTTGCAGAGTAAGAGCTGAGGAAGGGGATGTATCCCCAAACAAAGTTTATCTCCCTGGGACTGCCATGTTTACAATGTCTTCCAAAGGTGTGAACTTTCACACCCAATTGCACACTAAAAGGCATTTTTAGAGGCAGCATGCTCTAGAGGCAGAGCTGTTAGAGGCAGAGCTTCTCTGGGCAGCTCCCTGGCCAAATGAAGTATTTGCTGGAATTGATGCACACTGCCAGTGTTTCACAGCCCAGCTCTTGGGTTTCGCTGTTGGAAGGGTGGCTTGCCCTCAGAAGAGGGAAAATTTACAATAATTAATGCTGATAATAGGGGGAAAAAAGCACATTATTTAGTTTAAGAGGTAGATTACAACCAGCGTGCCAAATGAAACACGCTGGTGATTAAACCTGATGCAAAAGCTCCAGCGCCCACCCGGTTCCCTCCAATACTTCGTAGAGGTTTTTGTGGCTGCATTGGTGGCTTCTGCGTCAGGCTGGGTGCTGCCGGGTGCAGGCTTTGTGCCTGCAAGTGCCCAAACACCCCTGGCTCAAACTCTTGCCCTGTGCCGGCTGTCCACGTGCTCCCGGGATGGAAATCAGATCACTTGGACCAAGGCAGAGAGAGCAGACTCCCCCAGGGAGCACAAACTTCCTCCACGCTGACATGTGTCTGCAGGGCAATTGTGAGTTAATAATCTTTTCCTGAAACCACTTTATACTTAGCATTTATTTTTTTCCTCTGGCATTGTTCCTTCTTTCCCAAAGGAAATGTCCTAACCCTTACTGCTCATACATATGTAAAGAGGTCAGCACGAACGATGCTATCGCATGGTGTGGTTCTCAGCCCTAACTGTCTGCAGATGAAAGGAGCAACACCACATCTGTGTGATTAACATCTATATCTGCATTGAAATTACATGTGAGGCAGAGTCAAATAGAAGTACTGAAAAGCCACTTGCAAGAGCTACCCCAGAAAAAAAAAAAAGCACGTAAAAACACTGTTAGGTGCATCTTCTCTGGGCTTTGCAGAGCAACTCAGACAAACACAAGCATCATGCTGGAGACCCACCGTAGCATGGTCTAGACCTGCTGTCAGCCTGGGGAATAGTTAGAAACCTGTTCTCTTCATCTGGGAGTTATCAGATACTCTATTGCAGTAAAAAGCTAATATTTGTACATTAAAAGACTAAATAAATCCAGCAGTGCCATAGTTTGTTCACAGTTATCTTTTCACAGCAGGCATTTCTGTATCCATGGGTTCACCCCTTCCATTTGCTCCCCACTCCAGCCCAGCAGCATCCACTGAACGGGAGCTGCTGTTGGCCCACCACAATTTATTTTTTGGGTATTCAAAGGTGATGCAACCACTAGTTTTCACCTTTGTCTCACAGAGAGGTTGGCGTGCCTGGCTGAGTCCCCCCAGGGACAACTCAGTGTCCCACACGTGGCCATCAGCCATCACCAGCTTGCAGCCAGCCCCGGCTTGGTTTTAAACAAGGTGATTTGGACTTCAGTGGCCGCTTCCCAGCCATGACCGAGCACTGACCTCCCCCCATCCAGGGGGTTTGTACAAAAAAAGGTAGTTGGGGATGTCCCCTCTGCCATCCCCACGGCTTAGGAGGCTCCTGGGAGGACCATGGGCAGTGCCAGGCACACGTGTCCCCGGTGCCAGCCCGAGCTGAGCTCACACCTCTGCTCCCATGCCACAGAAAGGACAGCTCGGTGGCCTGTCCCCTCTCTGCGGAGGATGTCCTGTGCCCAGGAAGCCTCTCCCAGGAGCAATGGGAAACGGCTCAGCCGTGAATAGCCCTCCGCACTGCTGCACCTGCAGCATCCTTTAATACATGGGCTTAATGCAAACAGATGCTGAAAGGGCGTTTAACGATGACACCCCCTTACATGAAGAAAATCACCTTTGCGATATATGTCAGGTCTGGGCTTTGCTTCGAGCTGTATGATGACATTTGACGTTACCCACCACTGTGGTCCATGCCCACGCGCCGAACCTGCCAGGCAGGGGCTCACCCCACGTGTGATGCAGGACACGTTCCGGCCTCAGCCTGGAGCCGCAGGTGATATTTGGTGGAAAGACTTGGGCTTACGAGCACAGATGAGAGCTAGCAAAATGCCTCCATTTTCATGGATACAGCCCCTACGGCTGAGCTGCACAGCTGCAATGCACTGAAAGCCATTTCCCTCTGCTCTTGGTTTGGCCCCCTCGCATAGCCAGGTATTCTCCTACGTGCTGAAATAACTTGAAAGAGCCTCAAGTACTTTTTTGTTTCCACTTGTAACCATTTGCATGATGACAGTCATCAGATAATAAAGACCGCGGCCCAAACTCTGCTCTCAGAAAAAGCACGGCAGCTCCCGCTGAGAGTAATTCAAACCGCGGGTTTGTCTTCATGCGAGCCCAGGCAACTGAGAGTCATTTGGAAAAGATAATCAAAAATCATCGTATAAAATCATGGATGTAATTTGTAGGAAAGAATCCGTTTTGGCTTACCCATAATTTCACATGAGCAGGCGAAAGTAGACATACATCCTATTTACGGCTTCTAGGAAATTTATACTTGCCCAATTCATGTTAAACATATGGACTTCATTTTCTCTCACACCTGGCCATATATATTTGTTATGAAAGGTTCATGACTCTCCGGGTTATGTGACCTATTCCCAAGATGATTAGAGTTAAATGTGTTTCCTGCTCTCCCAAATTCCATATAAACCGAATAAACCAATCCATAGATCCCCAGTGTAATATCCTGAGCCTACAAATACACACACGCAATAAGTCAGGGAGAAGGGAAAATCATATTGCTGCTTTCCATTAACTAGCAGCTGCAAGGGGAAGGTAATGAGAAAAAGAAAAACCCTGGTAATTCAGGGAACAATACAGGCAGATACTTGAATTTTGTCTCACTTAGCTGCACTCAGTGAAAGCAATGAAACATATTTATGCATTTCTCCCTATTACACAGGTATTGCCCAGTTTGTCCTCATGCTCGGAGCAAGTTCTGCCGTGCCAGCCGGACAGACAGCTTCAGATCAATGCCGATGTCACTCCCTGTCAACTCTTGGGCTCTGACAATGAAAGAACACGCTCAAGTCCTAAACCTGGTTTTCAAGCCCCGGGGGGGACACGTCTCTGAACTTAGAGCTGACACAATTGCACCGTGCAGGAAAGGGAGACACTGTTAGAGCCTCAGCAAATGGCGACAATGCTCTCGAGCACAGCAAATTGCATCGGGGTGTCTGTAATACATGCAATGATGATAATGATGATGATTAATAATAATAATAGAAGAAGAAGAATCATAGAATCCTACAATGGTTTGGGTTGGAAGGGACCTTAAAGATCATCTTGTTCCAACCCCCCCTGCTGTGGGCAGGGACAAATTCCACTAGACCAGGTTGCTCAAAGCCCCGTCCAACCTGGCCTTGAACACTGCCAAAGATGGGGCATCCACAGCCTCTCTGGGCAAGCTGTGCCAGTGCCTCACTGCCCTCACCGTGAAGAATCTCTTCCTTACATCAAATCTGAATCTACTCTCTTCCAGTTCGAAGCCATTACCCCTTGTCCTATCACTACATGCCCTTGCAAAAAGTCCCTCTCCGGCTTTCCTGTAGGCCCCCTTTAGGTACTGGCAGGCTGCTCTAAGGTCTGCCCGGAGCCTTCTCTTCTCCAGGCTGAACAACCCCAACTCTCTCAGCTTGTTGTCTTCATAGGAGAGGTGCTCCAGCCCCCGATCATCTTCATGGCCCTCCTCTGGACCCGCTCGAGCAGGTCCACATCCTTTTTGTGTTGGGTGCCCCAGAGCTGAATGCAGTACTGCAGGTGGGGTCTCATGAGAGCAGAGTAGAGGGGGAGAGTCACCTCCCTCGACCTGTTGGTTTCTGAGTGGTTGGCTTCCTGGGCTGCAAAGAAGAAGAAATAATTTTTTATATATATATGTATTATATATATATATATATACAGCTATAATAGCATGTAGTCTAATGGCATAAAGAGCCCAAGCAGGGCTGGTGATCCCAACGGCTGCCACTCCTGGGCGACCCACTGACGCTGGAAGCAACAGAGCTGCAACCAACCCCTTCCCCCCGGAGACCTCTTTGGCTCAGAACATGACCCAAGAGCCATTTTTTGGGTCCGCAGTCTCATGTTTATGTGATTGCTGACCTTTTTAAAATTGTAGGTGTTGATATCTATCTGTTCTTATATACCCCATATGGAGAAGAAAATGAAGCATCGTTGGTGTGAAGGAGGGCTGGCGGGCAGCACGGGGAGGCGGTAGGCTCTGTAGGTCCCACTTATGGCCACCTGCGGAGGGGGCTTCGTGGTGGCCACCTCTGCCCTGGAGTGAGCCCACAGCTGTGGCCTCACCATCATGCTGAGCAGAAACCCAGTTGGGGCTGACAAAACCATTTTGCTCAGCCAGGTCTCACTACACATGTTTGAAACGGCTTATTCGTCCACATGCGTACATCCCATGGTTTCAGAGACGAGAGAGTTGGCGCAGCAGCGTACAGGCACACGCTGAATCCCGATGGCCCTGACCTTTCCAGGGGCTGGGAAGAAAAGTCAGCTCCTCTTACAAGCAGCGGCTGGCATTTATGGCTGCGGTCTATACGCCCCATAAATACAGTGCTCTGCTTTTCATCCCAGCCACTATCCCCAGCCCACCGCACACCGATCTTAGAGCGCGCTGCCCCTAGTCTGCTGATCCCAAGTCATACAGGGACAAAAATCAACCCCAATAAAGAAAACGTGGCCTTAGGGAAGGAGGAAAGAAGAGGGATCAGCCCAGCACTGTAAAACCCACCCCTCCATTCCCTTGAGAGATTTTTCCCTTCGAGGAACTGAAATGAGTGCGGGAGGTTGTGCAGTGATTCAGTGCTGATATAGCGGTAAAGAATACCAAGTGAATCACTTCCAAAAGAGTTTAGTTGGATGTCATTATTTCCTGTTGGTAGACAGAAGGAGAGTGGGAAAAACTCCTGTTTTGGGAGCCAAGCGCTGCAGAGGAGAGCGATTAGCAGATGGCATGGAAATTAGCTCATTATTATTAATTTGCCAGGCCTTTACCAGTTCATGAATTGCCCTTTGAAAGTTGAAAAGCAGCGTGTGCATATGTACAAAAGAAGGCTTCTTTTGGCAAATCGTCTAATTAATAGCTGTGCCACCCACCACATGAATGGAAGCCATCCCCACCTGCCTCGGCACAGCCCCGCACCCGGATTTGCGGGCAAGCCAGTGCCGGCCCCAGCTGGGATAATGCAGCCCCTATTGCAGGATGCTGCTCAATAGGAAACCTCCACGATTGGTGCTTATTAATGTGCTAATGTTTTCTTTGAAGAAGTTAATGCTGCAAAAGGCCTTTTTTTTTTTTTTAGGGGATTTCTGTGAAGGCGGTTGAACTGACTGTTTAACAGTATTGCATATATATATCTACTGAAAAATTAATTTAAGACGAACCATACTTCAGTACACTAAAACCTCTCCTCCATCCTCTTTAAAATTGGATTTAGTTTTGCCTAGACCATGCTTCCCAATGGGATGTCCACATCCTTTTATTTCTTTCCAGAACTTAACTGCCCTGTGGAACTGAGAGGTGAATTTGGGCTAGTGAAGTAGTTCAAAGTCTGAACATTTAACTTTGTAGTGAATACATTATCTCTAGTTGGAGCTGCAAGTTGACTTTTCTCCCAGCTCCTCTGCATAAATGCTGCTGCAAATCACAGAGATAATAATAATAACAATAAAATAATGTTTCCAAAGTAATTGATAACACAAATTATAGATTTGTAGGTTTTGAAGGGACATCAAAAGGTTGGTTGGTTGGTTTCTGCATGGGACCAAATCATATAAAAACGATCCCATCACAGCTCTGCAAGCGGAGGCAGCAAGGCCACAGCGTTTGGTGCATTTTTCCATCCTTACCAGGAGCCTTAAGCAGTGAGACACCACCATTTGAAAATTAACACCCCCCCGGCCACGCACACCACGTATGGGCCTGATTGCTGCCAATTAAAGCTGTCCGTGGAGGAGATCATACATATGGCTGCTTTCCAGCGGGAGGAAAGCAATAGTTGTCATCGGCAAGAGCGGCAGCGCTGCAAGCCACCGGGAGGGCTGTAAGTGACACAGTCGCTGTCGTTGTCACATTAAAACCGCAGCCTCATAGCTACAGACAGGGCTAATTGCCTGAGCGCGTCGCCGCGTGTCAAAACTCCTAATTGATTTCCTCCTCATTAACGCTGCAGTGCTGCTCCGGGGCTGTACTTCTGCATGCGTGCGCGCGCTGCGCTCCAGCTCTGCCCGGGGTAAAACACTTGAAAGTCTGTGCATGTAAACCCAGCGAAATGAGTCACAGAAAGCTAATAGAAAGCTCACGTAAATATACTGTCAAAGCATAAGATGTGTTGGAGTTCAACTCCCAGGTTACCCTGGGTGCTGCAGTAGGTTTGTTTAATGCTGCTCTGTGCAATGGTTTTGCCTTCATTTGGGGTTTAGAGGCTACTCCGCGGAGTTATGACCACTTGCTCATTTTTGGTGCTGAAGCATCTTGGATGCAGACCAGCATCACTCCTCCGCAGCTCAGCGGGGAGCAGAGAAATTTTTTGGTCCAGGTCACAGCAGAGGGCATGCTCGCTTCGGTGCCCAGGGGAAGAGGTTGCACAGGAAACGTCTCCGGCTTTAAGGATTTATGCATATAGACAAAGGAACTGGCATCCCCTGTTACCGTGGCCATTTGGTACCCTCTGATTATACAACGCGGAACGTGATTGTTCTGATTTGGAAACATGCGTGGAGTCCTTAAAAAAAGCCGCCCTGAAGTATCGCTGCAGCATGATGGGGACGAAGGGCTGAATGGTTACATGTCATTCTCCAGACGGAAGTCCTCAGAGAAGCTACAATGCACTTTGTAATTAGAGTTAATTAACACTTTTGCAAATTGGTCTTTATTTAAGACCAGCTGCTGAGGAAGAAAGTCTATAAGCCCGTAAAATATTAATTAGCACAAGTGTCTCGTCTGCTACCACCGGTTCCTGCGTGGATGGGCTTTTGGTGAAGGCAGCTTTGTCTCCCTGGGTAAAGAGTTAAAGAGCAAGACCTTGAAACAAATAAATGCCAGATTTCAATCCTTCCTCACAGAGCCCCCGCACACACGTATCGCAGGTACAGGGAAAAAGCCTCGTGCCCTGCAAACATAACCCAGCACTTTGGAAAAGCAGTATAATAAACTTGTAAGTACTAGAGATACTATATTGGTAGGAATAAAAGGCAAGGTTTAATGCACATATGTTAACCCGTGCTATGGGAGAGCGCAATGCTCAAATGATGCTGACTCTGGTCCCATTTCTGGGGAGTGTTTTCATTTTAGCTTTCCCGTAAGGTGTGATTTACATGGGATGCTGGATGTTGAGGAGGAAGGGTAAATTGTAGACTATGAGACAGCCTTTTTTGTTAAGGTGCACTGTCTCTGCACCATGGGAAAGCTGGAGGATACCTAGATTAGATATTCCTTTCCTCCACCTACAAATTCAGGTTATTCACCAATTTGTAGAATAATGCAACACAGTAATGATGGAGACCTCTGCAGCAAAGCCCCGCTTTCCCTGCAGGAACCTCCATGCCCTGAGAGTTTCCCTACTTGTTTCTCTCTGTTGTGTTGTCTATATAAACTTATCGGAGAACTTAATGACAAATATTATTTAAAACAAGAATTTTTACCCAAACTCTCCGCTTTCATGGGATTTTGTGCTGAGGCTGCAGCGGGGCCAGTTCCTGTGCCGCTCTACTCCGCTCTGACTGAATGAGGTCATGGGCTTCTCCGGGCTATAATGATCTTAAAATTATGTGACAGAAACAAATAGGAAATATTTAAAGTTAAGGCTCTGCAAGTACTTTTATTCAACATAGAGATAGGATCGCTTGGAATTTATAACTGCTTGGTAAAAATCCCTTTAAGAAGCTTGGCTAGGGATAAGAAAACCTGCAAAAACTGGTTTTTTCTCCCTTTCGCGTGGAGTCTGTATCTGGTGCACACTCGCTGCTGCTGCTCTCAGAAGATGTCATTTAGAAGAAGGTACAGAACCAGCCTGGAGTTGCAGAAGAAAAAAACCTGCAGAAACAAATAGCTGCGGGGAAGGCAAAATGAAATGTGAAAAAATCCACAATTTCAATGGAAATTTTGAAAGCAGCTTTATAGTGAATTCCCCTGAAAATATGCCAACTCCTTAACTGCATGGAGTCCATTAACCATTCCTGTTGGATTCAGTGAATAGTTTCAGCAAGGAAACAACTTCGTTTCAAAAGGAAAGATATTTAATTCCAGGATGGTTTAAAGGATGGATGTTGCCTGCACTGTAGTCATATTTGGGGTTTAGTGTAAATTCAGAAAAGGTTTTAGAGGATTAAAACCATGCTAAGCTGAAACAAACGATTGCAGTTCAACACCAACATAGGGCTTTTTCTTTTCTTTTTTTCTTGCCTGATAGTTTCACAAATACTGAGCCATTGGCTTTCATTCTGCCCCGAAACAAATGACTGTAAAATATGAGATATGAGACGTGAGACATGAGACGGGCAGTTGTTTGCAGCGATGTTAACCCACAGGTCAGCCATCTCCCAGCATCACTATGCTGGGGCTCTACATTCCAGCGAGAGCTGCTCAACCAAGACCTCTGTGTTCCGTGCTCCTAATTTACCACCCCATTACATATTTGCTTTCTGCAGAATATTTCATTTCAGGACCCCATAGTGTTGTTCAGCAGAAGACAGAACTGGAGACAGTCTGGGGCAAGTGGGGACCCCCGCCATGTGTGTGAAGTTAGATGCACCCATGGGTCAATGGAAGATGAAGAGAAGAGGCTGCTGAACGTTTGCAATCACCCCCCTTGAGGATGATAATTCATCACCTTGAGAAAGCAAATGAAGCACAAGGAGTTCAGGGCACGCACCGATATATCTGGGAATGTGCTTGAAAGTGGTAAATGGGAGAATGTTGTGTCTCATGGACCAGGAAACCTCTCGTGGTCAGTGGTGGCTGGACCAGGGGAGTCACCAGCTGCAACGTGCTTTGAGCACCTTTGGGAGCCCAGACCCCCTAAGGAGCTGGTCCCAGAAGGAGGAACTCCAGGTCCTCCCAGGACACAGCTCTGCCATCCCTCAGCAGAGCAAACCTCCCTGGTGACGCTCACAAGCATCGCGTTCACCTCAGCAGATGACATGATCCGAGGCGATGGCTCTAGTAACGCATGCATGGCCGGCGAGGTTCGTGCCAGGTGAGACAGAAGAGGAGGCGCCGGCGCGTTCCCCAGGAAGGTGTTGGACGTGGTGGGGACGGCGCTTGCGTTTCTACAAGCCACAGCACAATGTCAGAACGGCTTGCACACAAATTAATGTGATGGGAAAAGTGCATTACAGATGCTTTACCACTACCTACAAAAGAGGAAACAGTGGATGCACTGAATGACAGCACTGGAAAGTCCAATACCTGCATTTTCAGAGGGTGAAATTCAAGCCTGAGCTATGGCAGTACCCCGTCGAGAGAGAATGGTGTGTATCCCATTCCCATTTGTATGGCCAGGGGCTTGGCTTTATAATCTCAAGGGAAAAAAGACTCCCAAAGATTTAAAGAGGCTTTGGATCAGGCTTTGAATGCCTTTTCATTTTACTGTATTCATATATTAAATAGAGCTCTCTGGTCTGAATAATTGCATTCTACCTGCTGAAAACATGGTCTGAAAACAGCAATGCTTTATTTCTTCTGATGGCACATAAAGCATAAACATTAGGTTTTTCTAAAAATAAAAAATAAGTCTCATTTTTCTCTTTAAATATAATTTAAAATAGGAAACATTAACTCATAAATCATAGGCACAAATTCAGATAGAATTGAAGCACTACACTCAGCTACAGGCAAATTATACCCAGACCACTCCATCACCAAGTGCTCCTTCCAAGGGCATTACTGGAAATATGTTCCTCATAAGGTGAGTTAAAAAAAAAAAAGGAAAAGCAAAGAAAGAGCCCAAGAGCCTTGTGGAAAGAGACCCCCAGCACCCTTAGCAAAGTCAGGCAAAGCCCCTAAAATGAAGGTAGGGCTGGATTCAGCTCACCCCATCTTGCCTGGACTCTTTGCCACGGGCTGGTGGTCCACAGGCACGAGCTTGGGTAGCAAATCCCCCACTCCCCTGGCTGCCAGCACGGCTGCTCGCCATAGTTCTCTCCCCAGCTTTGCTTGAAAGCTGCTGCCATCATTAGCGTTCATGAACACTAATTTAATAAATTCCTATTAATTCCCTTACACCTCTGAAGTCGCTAGCTCTTCAAACATCGTAATCCCCCGGGTAGGTGTCTGTCCCGCTCTTCACCTGCATCTCATGTGACAGAGCCTCGGACTCGCTTGGGGACATGGGTGCCCCCGCAGTCGTCCAAGGAATCCATCCCACCTGCACCCATCTGCCACACAACACGTTTCTTGATAGCTCGGTGCAAAACCAGTGACAAAATGCTACCTAGGATTTTCCTTCTAGTTCAGCAGTTTGTGAGAAGGCCTTCAAAACGTGGTTTTGAGGAGAAGAAAGAGGAAAGCACCAATGTTTAGCACCTCTATAGTGACTATTGGCACTTACTAGACATGCAGACCTCATCGCATGCAGCTTGGCACTGCATGGGAATAGCAGCAGCTCTCCAGTGGCAGCCTCCAGCTCTCCTTTGGTTCAGGAAAGGAGCCTCAGAAATAAGGATTTAACAGCTTTACTATCTACCTACTTCCTCACAAACGTAGTATTTCCCTTTAGGTCCTCATGTCCCAGCAAGTATATAATAATTGGTCTTTATCGGGCAGAGCATCTCTAAAATCTGGCTTACTCTCCAACCATCCAGCTCCTTTCTGCTCAGAATCTACTGTTTTCAGATACAGAAAAATTATGTGCATGAGGGGTTTTTTTTTCCCTTTAAATCTTGCAGTGTGACTAATCCAGCAAAGAAGGATGCATCTCAGAGGATGTGTCAGCTGCGGAAACAAAAACCAGATGTGGTTCAAAGAGGGTGAGGGGGAACCTTGAAATACTTTCTGCTTGTTCAACACCCAGCTGCACCCTGCCACCCAACCCTGCCACCCAAAGCTGTGGGTGGGTGAAAGTTGACAGGTTTGGGGAATATCTTTACAGCCCAAAGACTGGTAAATACCTCATAGCTGGAGATGTGAGATACCTGAGATTTTGCCAAACAAGGCATATAAAGTGCATTGCGTATTTCCCGTTTCCTTTTCTTTGCATTTTCCCTGGTATTTAGGGTGTCCAGGGCAGGGGTTCCCCTTCCCAGTGAAGGCTGTGGTTCCGCACTGGGGACGGAAGATATTTCTGGGTATTTCTAGCTTCTGTATGTTTGCTTTGCTAGCATGGATGGCATTGCTGGTACGTGATGCGGGGAGCTGGGCATCCCTCACCCAGCCTGGGGTGGGGAAAAGGCTGCTGCAACACACAGCCCTGACACAGCCTCACGGCTCACAAACAGCATAATAAAGCCTCATTAAAGCCGTGAAAAACTCCGAGCACACAAAGGAGGAATGTCCCCACCGCACTAACAGGGTTTTCCTTCTGGCCAGCAGCAGCCATGTGCTGCATTTACTTTGGGGCTGTAAAACACTACTTGCCGTGGCCGTTGGGGAGGGGGGATTTACAGTACGAGTGCCCTTCCACTCCGCACTTACAGCAAATAACAACCATAGGGATTAATTTTCTTTATGCCCTGCTCTTTTACACCCACACACAGGCATGAATAATGCGGCTGTGCAATGCGTGCAGCACATGCTCCCATATACTACAGGTCGCTTATAGGCCAGATACTATAGGTTGCTTATACACTAGCCATGGTTATTTTTGAGCCCTACCTAGATGAATAAATGAGGGTGTTTCCAAGGGCTGAGCACCCAGCACTCACCTGGACTTGGAAACCTCAGCCCATTGCTGCCACTTTTGCCAACTATAAAAAGTCTGATGTGTTTGACGCAACGTGTGTGGAGGTCAGGGGTTTTTTTTCCCCAAAATAAAGGTGAAATGGGGTTGTTAAGTGAAGAGAGTCTAAGTTTACACCCGTGCTGAATTGCGATCATGGAGAGCAAGGCCAGGTAAAGCCTGTTGGAAAAGAAATGCTGCAAAGCAACAGAAGGTTATTTTGGTTTTACACCAAGAAACTGATGCAAACACACTGGGATGTGAATAGTGGAGAGAAAAAGAAAAAAGCAAAACAATTTGAGAAGGGCAGCAGCAGTAAGAGGAAACCCTTCTCCTCACCAACAGCCTTGCGATGCTATTTTGGAGGGAGGCTGCCACGTGCAGGCACTGATCTCCTCCGCTTTTGAACTGCGGAAGAGCCGGGTGACCCGGAGCACGGCTGCCTGCCGGGGTGGGTGCATGTCTCACGACATCTCAGCCAAATCTGCTAGCAGTTTGTATGACTGCTTGATAATATCATAACCAGGGAGGGTTTAAATGGGAATTTAATCAAAGAGGGGGCTACAAGAGCAAGCAGCCACCTCTGGTACGGCAGTGGGTGTGCTCAATGAGACAAACTTGGTCCATTTGCCCATGCCACAGGGAAACCTAATTCACCAAATTTGGGAAAGCAGCAGATAAGCAAAGGGGAGAAGAAAGGAGATAGTGGGAGCGATGGACGAATGAGTGAGCCACCTCTGCTCAGGAGATGCTCCAAGCCGGTGACCAAAGTCACTGCAGAGATGTTCGTTGGCTCTGCAATCTGCTTCACCTTAATGTGGCTGGTCTGCTTTTAGTCACTCCACATGCAGAGGTCCAAGGCTTGCAATTACTTCAGTCTGGCCACCCGCAGAGCCATCTCCATCCTCTGGAGGTTCATGAGACATTGGTCCCCCCCGTTGGGAGCCTGCAAGTAGCCCGTGGGCAATCCCTGCGCTCATTGCTTAGACCCAAGACAGAAGCCTGCTCATCCCATTTTTACTGCAATGATTGATGATAATGGGGGCAAAACTGTCACCCAACAATAAAAACAACTCCTGAGGCAAACAGAGCCTAGCAAGGCTGTTCACATCTTGAGGATCGGCCAAAATCGAATTATAACATTAAACATTGCATTAGACAAGAGCTGAATTAGATCAGACTAAACAAAAATGATCTTAGGAGAGTTTCTCCTCCAGGTCTTCCAGCACAGCTTGGTTCCTGCCTGATGGTGTTTTAGGCCCCCAGCCTTTATGCTTGTGCATGAAGCCAGACTTTGAATATCCATTTCAAGGATATGCTACAGCGATGAAAAAAATCCAGTGTATTTTTAATGCTGAGACTGAAGTCTTTCAGCGCTCAGTGTGAACTTCTGCAGAAGCCCCACGGGGATTGCATTACGGTGTCACAGGGGTTGCACCCTGCAACAGCAGCCGTCGTGTGTGCCTGCAGCTAACAGCTTCAAATCCTCCCTCTCAAACGTTAATGACTTTGTCTCTCCCCCACTTAGCAAAATTGCCAGTAACGGGCACTAAAATTATTCATTGTGCAGCTGCTAAAACTGGCTCATGGGCTCAACAATGAGCAAAAGGGCTGAACTGTTTGCTGTTGCACTGGACAGAAGAGGCGGCACTACAAGAATAAGCCATATTTGCACTGGTTTGTCTCCCCAAAGACACACACCGATTTGTATTTGGCACAGCGCCTGGGGTTGCCGTCTTTGCCATCACCACCATCTGTCCAGCCCTGATTAATCCCATTTTCCTAATGCTGCTGGGCTGAGGCTTGTGCAGGACAGACCCTGCAACAAGGGATGAGGACGGTGAGTCCAGGGTGGCTCTTTCCATCACATCCCATCCCATCCTGCTCAGTCACCTCCCCACCACATGATGCTCCAAAAGTAGCAGAAGAAGGTGTGAAAAATAACATTACAGAAAGCCGTGATGGTATCTAACCCCTGCTTGCCTCCTCTCCACCAGCTCGCTCCCTAATTTAACACATTTCCGCTGCTTGTTTATATTTTAGCATATTTTAAAAATACCAAGGATATCTTCAGAAGGAGGAGGGGGAACATGAACCAGTGTTTCCTGCAAGATGGGGAAGTTTGCTGACCATCAAACTGCTGGTTTGCAGGAGCCTTCTCTGCCCCACAAACATTGCTTCTTTCTCCCTGCTGCCTTCTGTTGCCTCCCCCAAAAGGAAGCACAGACATTGCTATGGGAGTATCGCATTCAGAATGGACTACCAAAACACAGCTCTCAAAGTGCGAAATAACCCACCGGGCCTCTTCTGAAGAGCGTACGAGACTTTTGCACCCCCCAAAAGCTCTTTGCAGCTGTGGACAAGAGCTAGCATTGTTGCTAGCCGGAAGAAAACCCAACCAGAAACAGCCAGTGTTGTTTGCCAGGCTGATGAGCATGGGCACATCCTTCCTCCTGCCCGGGCTGGGCCTGCCCCGCCATCCCCTTGCCCATACCATTTGTCATTTGGATGAAATAAATGTAGTAATGATAAATGCTCGTGCTTTTACAACAGCTACTTTCAGCCAGGCTGCAGTCCTCCCTGCAGCCATCATGCGACACCGGGCTTCGGTGTGTTGGGAGCAGGCATTGGCCTGGGAGTAAAAGGCATTTCTTCTCCCTCTGTCCATCCCTTCGATGCCTTTGCCCTCGTGCTCTTGTTGCTCTCCACCAGCCCTTCCCTCTCCCTTCCCTTCTCCAACCTCTCCTCCTGCCCCCCGAGCCTGCCACGATACTACACCACGTGCCGAGCAGAGCTGCTGCCGGTGGGTGGGTGGGAAACTGGTCTTGCTGTTGCCTAAAAAGCATCTCTGTAGCATCACTTCTCCTCCCTTCTTGGTTGTACAAAAAAAATCAGAATCTCAAAGTCCTCGTGAGCCCATGCTTTCAGCCATGTTTTGCTCAGCCCACGTAGACATCGCATCTCAAGAGTCACAGATATTTTGATTTAAACTTTAACCTTTTTGTGTGGATGAGAGTCCTCAAAATGCTGCAGTTTTCACTGATGCCTCTAACTGCCGGCGACTGTGAGGACTTACTGATAAATGCAGACCAGTCACATTTTGGTAAATGCAATTCTGGCCCAGAGTGGTAGCAGTTAGCTGGGGACAAGGGGGAATTCCCCCGGGAGGACAGAGATGCACACGCGTGTGCCATGTGGATGTTGGCCCTTCTTTGGTAGGATGCAGCCCAGGCTGCGGCAGAGGACAGGCTGGAGGAGTAGGCGGTCTGGAGTTTGTATGAGCCTTGCACAAACTTTTTAATCCCTGTGTCTTCTTAGTGAACAACAGACCTCTCTCAGCGGTAACTGCATACATTTCCAGAATTTATCTCTAGTGGATTGCCTTTGGCATCTAGTCCCGTAAAAATTGCCTATTCAGTGAATGGATGTCATATGTCTTGAGGCACTGGAGGGGTTAATGCAATGTGTAACCAATGTAAGATATATTTAATGATCTCTGAAATTGCTTCTGTGAAGCATCCACATAACTGCCACAACTCGATTTACTACAGATCCTGAAAATAACAAATGTAATTACTTTGGAATCAACATAATATTAGGTCAGACGGGCTTATATTCCCCCAGTTTGCTGGAAACTTAATATAAATCTGAACCAAGTGTCTATTGCCAGTCATATTCCCTGGCTGTGCTCTCAGAAACAACATCCAACATGACTTCTCTGGGAAAATGCTTAAAAGCCAGAACGCTGTAATACTCATTTTTGCCTTATTATGGGCCCGTCGCTAAGCCAGATTGCACATTTGCATCATCGGGTTAAAGCCTTAAACTGTCGGCGCTGTTTTCACCCTGTTAGTCGTGTTTAGCAGCACAGTCAAAGGCTGTTTTGTTGTTCTCAGTCCTTGACGACCCTCGCTGTACCTCCTGAAGGACAACCAGATGCAGAAGATAAAAAATACTGTATGACGGGAACGCTGACGCCTGCAGCAACTCAGTTGTCCCCACTGCTCTGTGCAAAGGCGCTTTCATGTTGGTTGTTTCCCATTTAACTCAAGCAAGGTTAGGGTCACCTCTGATCATCATGGTCACAAAGTAGGCTGGTGAAGCCTGGATTCTGGGTGCAGCTCTCCTTCCCATTTCCCTCGGCAATCCAAGGTTTGACTACTTTTCCAACTCAGAGGCTGGCGATGCTGGTCTGTTTAACTGGGGACGGTCACCTCCTGAGTGCCAGTGGTGATGGCAGCAGTTGGACCCTGGAGGGAGAAGATCCTCTGAACACTGGAAAGGTGGATCTGTCTGGTGGCTAGGGGGATAATTATTGGATAATGTATGTATCTTAAATCTTCTGTAGAAGATTCACCTTGCCATAAGGCAGAGCATTTCTGCTAGCTGGGTGTTCCCAAGCACTTGGCTGGCTCGCAGGTCACACGTCGCTCTGCTTTTGAAGGTCGTGCAGGAAAACTGCGCTTTAAACATCTAGGGAAAGAAAAAACTCCATTCCCTGTGTGCAGAGCTGCTTCATATACCCAGGTTGCCTCTGAGATGTGAGATTTTATGATGACCATCACACACGTGGCAGTAGGTGATGAGGTCTCCTGCCCATGTCCCAGTGCTACCAGTGCTGGATACAGTCCCTCCACCTGGAGAGATGCCTTCACCCCACACGTGACACCACTGTCCCACGGTGGCCAGCGAGGACATCCCTGCTGCCAACATCACTCCCATCTTCCTTTATTAACAGCAATTCCCTAAAGACAAAGGCAAACATGTGCACAACTGACACCTTCCAATTTTCAGCTAGGAACAAAGGTTTTACGCCTAAATGATAAACCTCCCAAAATAAAGGCACAGAGCCCAGAGCCACACACACAGTGGCATGGTGACAAGCGAGATAAAGCAGACAAAGGCGCAGGGAAGCACTCGTGTTGCAGTGCTAATAAATAAGGCTCTCCACAGTCTCTCAAGTGGAGAAACATGCTGGTTGGTTCAATAAAACAGGCTATAACAAGAGATTTATATAGAATTTATTGGATTTATTCATTGAGGATTGCATATCTCTTTGCACGGTGACATTTTTTTCTGCACCAGGTCCTTCCCCACCAGCAGCTGCTTATCGCTTGGTGCATTTGTGTAGTAGATGGGGGCTCAGACGTTCAGATCATGCTCAGAGCCCTATTGATTGCAGGCACATCACAGGCATACAGATGTGTGTGGCTTTTCTGCCTCCAGCAAGAAAAAGGCCTGAAAACCCCAAGCCAGAGAGTCTTCAAATACATTGAAAAAAATAAATGGCAAAATAGCAATTCTTGGCAGTAAACACTCAGCTGAATGCAGCACTGAGCCTTTCCCACCCTGACCACCACTTTCAGGGGCCCCTTTCACTCAGGAGCTATGCCAAAATATTTCTCCAGTAGGCAAAAACACAGGTTTAAATTGCTCAGAATATGATTTAGACTAAAGGTGGCTTAAAACATAATTTGAGGACGCTTGCTATAACCTGAATGCGGGCCACGTGGAGCTTGTTCGGTTGCACAAAGAGTTCACGTGCAGATGTGAACAGCCCTCACACAAAGGCTGAGACACGCACGGATAGGTATGGCTATGTAGGTATATAATGCGCGTATGTACATATACAGCAGAGGCTCCCTGGGTCAGGGCAGGTGCCCCTGACATCTCTCCCATAGCCCCGGCTGTCCTGTCCCCTCTCTCTGCCCACCAGCTCAGCACAGCGGGCCCTAATAATGACTCAAATTAGTCTAAATTCAGTAAGTTCTTGTTATAAACGTGGAAAGTTACTTGTTTTCTTTTCTTCTGTAACTGTCAAGCAAATACTTTGCAAGTACTGTGGTCATTACAGCCCCAAATTTCTTTTTGTACCATAACTTTCCAAATTTTGTTATTATTATTTACTCAGAATAATTTGACCAGAATCCTAAACCCAGACCCAGTGAATGCCTCACTGCCTGTATCAAAGGCACGGGCTTAGATATAATCCATTTCAACCAAAGGCGCTTTTCACAGTAATCCAGTAAGCATGTGTCGAAGAAATAGTTATCAGTGAAATTTGGCTTTGCTTGGTTTCTTCTCCTCTTTATCATCAAATTAGATTTAGTGAAACCCTAAAAGATTTGAGATGACCAAAATCTCAGAAAGAAAAAGGAGATTGGGTCAGGAGGGCAAAGGGACAGTATTTGTATGTCATGCAGGACTTGAAAAAGGAGATGTAGCACTGGATCACTCTGCATAAATAGAAGGATGCAGCGGCATCGTAATGTAAAATGCATTAAGCTGTCAAAATGAAGATCCTGTCTTCAATCACGCCAAGTCCCCCAGGCCTCCATGTTAAATATTGCATCAAGACATTTCCTGTCTGGCATTAAAAAAAAAAAGGAAGAAGCAAAAAGGAAAAAGGTACCTTCGCCCTCAGAGCGCAGGGCTGTCCTCAACACGAGCATCACCTCATGGGGTGACCTGGGGTCTGGCTTTGTGAAAGATTTCTCTCCTTTTTCTCCCGTAAATGCAGTCAGTCAATGAGAAGTCTCCCCAGGAAAATCTGCTGTTCTGTTCTGGGTGGGTTTTGGCTTCGTTGAGGCCCCCCTGTGCCTGCAGGCAGCCCCTGCTTTGCATCTAACTAGCCACTGAACCCTCTCACCTTAAATAAGCCCATTACTGAACAGCCTTCTCCTTTCTTCCTTCAAGCTTGCCTACCTGGGGATGCTTGGAGAGCTTAATCTGAATTAATTTCTAAAGTAGATTAGTTAAACCTCATTAAATCCCTGTGTAGACAGCCTTTTTTCAGAATTAAGGTGGCCTTAATTTAATTTACTCAGGAGCTTAATTTACTTCAATCAGCTCCTCATGCACCTTGCAGGGACAGCCCCAAGCAGCATCGGTGAGAAAGGCAGCACCGAGCCGTAAGCGTCGGCAGGACGCTCGGGGACAGCCACCCCGACCCCAGCCCTGCCACCCCGCTCCCCCCCATGGCACCGCGGCTGTCCCTTCCCAAAAAGGCACAACAGAAAGCATTTAAACACTAAGTGCTTATTAGGCTTGAAAGTTTTCTGTGAAGGGCTTTGCCCTCCTGCAGCCCCGACCCAAGCCCAGGTGATGGCGAGGAAGAACTGCAAAACCCATTTTCTACCAGGCTGCTCGCAAGCAGCGTGCATAACTTAACCACCACTTTTTTAAAAACTTTACACCTTCCTTCATGAAAAATGCCAACAAATCCTGCTGAAGAAGCAATTTCAAATGATGGATTCCAGTCTTTCCTCTTCTGCTCTGATGACTGCCTATGAACTCACGTTACGTTACCTCCAGCCTGGCTGGTTTGCTAAAAGAGAGCCTTAAATCTCGGCTCCTTTGTTTCCAGCGTGCATACTAACCTGTACGGCGGTGTCTCTATGCCGGCACTGCTCTCTAACTTGCCCTTGCTTGCGTGCATCGATGTGATGGTTGAAGTGAATGACATACAAACTGGGACGGCCAGGACCCCAGCAGCGATCTCCATTTGAAGTGTTTCAGAAAGCAGGAGAGAAGGCCCTCCAAACTGTGAGCTGAAGGAGATGTCACGTCAAGGATTTAGATAAATTTGGCTCTTAGAATAAACCTGGCTTCTGCGTTTGGGAGGATTTGCTCATCTCAGACATCTACCAGGAAAGGAGCTGAGGTCGCACACAAAAATTAAATTCTACCTAATTTACAATATGTGCGTTAGACGATGTGTTGCTGGCAGCAGCTGGAGGAGGAGAGCTGCCTGTGTCCAGGTCCAGCCCAACAGACCAATGACATTTCTGAAGCCAGCAGCTCTGCACAGCTTTTTTGCCCAGGTCTGGCACCCTCTGCAGCAAAAAGCTGGGGCTTGGGGTCATTGGTTTGCTGGCCCTGGTTAAATGCGACCCGAACCTTGCGTGGACACAGCTGGCAGCCAGCCGGCACCACATACATCGGATCTGGCCATCCCTTTGGGAAGAGATATAATCCTTCTCGAGCTGACAGCCATCTCCAGTGAGATGCCAACCTGTGACAAGGAAAATAAGAGCCCAAGCATTCAAGAAATCCTACCTGAATATGCTTTCTAGAAAGCAGTAAAACATGTCACACTCCTCTCCTCAAAGCCATAATTTAATTTAGCAACAAAAGCTAGAAGAAAGACAGATGCTTCTCACAAATCCTGACCATCAACAACGCCTTCTCTCCTGATACAATATTTGTATGAAGTTGTAAAGCCCCTGATTAAGGTATCCAGGAGCTATGACAGCACCAGAGATGCTGTGCTAAACAGCTCGTGCAGAAACACTGCGGAAAAGCAATTACAGGGAAATGCCCAAGCAGCAGAGATTAGCGGCAGCATTTTGAGCAGCTTTACCTCCTTGTCACTGGGTTTGTTTTTAATGAAAGCTGGAGCCATGCAGATTAAAGAATAATGTCACAGAAGGGGCTGATAAAATTGAAGAGATCCATCAGATTAATTACCAGCCTTAAAGGAGCTTGTCCATTTATTAGAAACAAAAGCCTTGGGCCACTTGCTATTGAAATTATGATATCTTCCCTTCACCAATTTTTCCACTCGATCTTGTAAAACCAATTCACGGGGATGGTATAAAGTCAAACAGAAGTTCGCATGGAGCCCTTCCCCACTGCCCACTGGGCATGCTCGCCAGGCTGTGCTTTTTGAGCCCCAGCAAGCTCGTTAGCAACAGCGTTCATCTTCACCCTTTGTACCGTGCTCGTTGCTTTTTATTGAAGCCTTGCAAGCCAGTCCTGGTTGCTTTCCAGTCCTCACAGAGACCTGCCTGTGCACGTACTATTTGAAATACTGCACCGACATTTATCATAACTTTTGAGAGTAAGGAGTATTATAATCTTAAAACACCTACCTTGGTGGGGCGAGATTAAATAAATGCATAAATAAAAGATCTAGGCAGTGAACCTTTTAGCCCCATGGCACCAGTGATTCAGCAGAGGCGAAGGAAGGAAGGCATTAGCAGAGCTCAGACCCTAAACCAGGGATTCTGAATTAAAATAATTTGTCAGCTCACCCGAAGCTTTTGAATTCACGCATTGCAGTTTCCTTTTTGACGATAATAATGAGCATAATGTTAATAACATAGGCTAAGCTTTGTCATCTTATCCCTTAAGCTTCCTCACAAACCAAAGTGGTTCAACTCTCAGTGTCCCCAGAGCATTTTCCATGGTCCAGCCGACTCCCGTGGGGAGCAGGATGGTGTGTCCCCATGGGCAGTGGGCACCCTGGAAACAAGGTACATCTTAGAGCAGCCTCCAGGTTGCTCTAAATTATCCCTGACCCAGAGAAGGCCCCAAAAGCCCTGGGCTCTCGGAGCAAGGGGAGTCAAAGCTCTGTCCTGCCCTCCTACCTAAACCCAGCAGAGAGGGACTGAGACTTGGCAGGAGAGGCGGCACAGGTAATGCACCGCGGCCAACCCGTTTAAAACACAAAGGTGGAAAACAGCTGCAAGGAACACCGAGCCCCCCAAAAAATAAATTTTTAATAACAATACACAGATACCATTTCTGCAGTGGTATTTTATTCACGCTCATCAGAAGGCTGCCATTAATTGGACGTGGTATATAAATACCCATGGCAATGGTAGCATCCGTGGGTGATGAAGAAGAGCACCTCGCAAGCATGGTTTTTAGCCGGGGCCAAGCTCCCCCACAGCATCACCCCACCTGATGTTGCTCTGCAACTCCAGTCAGTTATAAATCATGGGAGCAACCAATGACCCTCAAGCTCTTACCTCAACCTGTGGCCGTGGTGGGTTATAGATACCCATACGTGCTTTTTGCTATACGGGGCATTTTTAACTTTATATTTAGTGCTTAACACTGGCAGAATTGATTTGCTGTGTCTTACTCCAGGAGCACAGGGGAGAGGGGGAGCAGAGGTCTCAGCCTTGCACCATTCCCCAGCCCAGCCTGTGTGCAGGCTTGGACGTTTCTCCTCCGTAGGAGGGAATTTGCCGTCGGCATTTGGGGTTCAGGTAGCTCAGGGAATGAAAACAGACTCTGGATTTCTTGCAGCTCTCCTGGCTGAGCACAAAGCCATCGCAGCGATAGGAGGCTTGCCAACACTCAAACCCAGGCAGCTCCGGCTTTCTATTGGAGTCCTCCCAAGAAATTCATAGCTTCATTCTTATTACTTATAGGTTGTGCAGCGCCCAGAGTCTGAAAATGAATTTGGCCAGGCAGCATCCCAGGAGGGTGAGCCACACGAGGGAGGAGATTGATAAAGCCATCGACAAGATGCAGTGGCTTGTTTGCAGGAGAAACAATTCACCTGCCTCAACATGGCTTTTTTTCAGCTTCATCCCTGAGTTTTAACTCCCAGTGACATTGAACCAACCCAGTCTGGACACTGCCAGTGGGGACATCATCCCTGTCCCCGTGCCCGGTGTCCGTGAACCAACCCACGGCAGTCTTGGGACAGCGTACTGGGCGAAGGGACTCCAGTTTTCTCATTTCCTCCCATCTCTGGCCCTTTTACAATTGTTCCAGCAGTATTGATGAAATGACAGCTTACAGTTTAAAAAACTGAGTAATTAAAAACTGATAGAGCTCATATGACCACAGGAGTATGTTTTCTTAAATATCCTGCAAAACTACCATTCGTCTCTCTGCAGCCGATACCCAGGGACCTGTGTCTGCACCGCTCACTTCCTAACAAGCTCATCATCCAGAGCGGTGCTTAGAATCAATTACCACTGTGTACGCGGGAGATGCTCTGAAACTCTACCCTTTTCTCCATTACATGTCCTTCAAGCTAATTATTTCTCATTGTAGATTACGGGTCAGGGAAAACAACATTACTTTATTGGGAAGAAAGTGTTTCCCTTGCAGAGAGTATAAATGTGATTTAAAACATCAGTAAGTTTTCAGCACGCTCTGCCTATGCAAGATTTCAGCATAGACCAATAACGAGGTTTGTAATTGCTTCAGGTTTCATGCCTCATTGAAATGATCTGCAAAATGTAGTGCACCGATGAGCCTGGATGGGTGCTTTCCCCGCTGCTCGCAGCCCCTGCTTGAACTCAGCAGCTGCAAATTCAGCTTCTCCACATCTTGCTGCTCCCCAGCATCTTCCAAAGCCGGAGCCAGTAGCCCCTCCAACGTGCAGAGGTGCAAAGGAGAGGTACTGAGCCCCTGCACCTGAATTATTTCCCTAAAGCTGAGCACAGTTAGGGCTCCCAGCTTCAATAAATAACATAGATGTGTTTCTCGGGACTGTTCATGCTTACATCGATGCAAGTAGTAATCATATTTTTAAGCTTCCACTAAGCAAACCTTCCATATAATTTGCTAAATTTATACCAAACACAATAGCGTGTCTATAAAGGGGGATCTAAGTATG
Organism: Pandion haliaetus; assembly: GCA_013401275.1. Lineage (NCBI taxonomy): Eukaryota > Metazoa > Chordata > Aves > Accipitriformes > Pandionidae > Pandion > Pandion haliaetus. The sequence goes on along the minus strand of VYZV01004914.1, from coordinate 60,603 downwards.
GAAGTCACTGTTTTAATATAATTGGCCTTTTAGATTAAAAGGCTCTTGTAATAACCTTTTTCAAACAAGCAGAAAAAGTCATAATTACAGAGCAGTTGCACATGACAGATAATGTTCCAAATTTAGAAAATTAACTCTTCCCTGCATTTCCAGTGTAGCAGTCCTTGCCTGGCTGCAGTGCCAGGATGAGGCCACTGATATTGCAAAAAAAAAAAAAAAGGCTATATGAAGAACAAAACAGCTGGGGTGACCCAGGGCTCCTTTCCACTGCGGGGTCCTGTGCATCTCCTACGTCCAACTGCAATTCCAAATGGATGTAGCAGCCAACAGAGCCTGTCCATGATGGCATCCCAGAAAACCCAGCCGCTCCCATAGTGGGTGTACTGGTCTTTGGCATCATTTGGTAGACCTCCTATTGCTAATTGAAATTCACCCAAGGAAATGAGTGAGAAAACATGGCACATCTTTAAAGAGAGTGTTTTCATGAATACTTTTTAAATCATTGAGGAGGTACTCATCTTCTGGGTGTAAAGGGAAGATTTTCATAGCTCCAGGGTAGGGATGTATCACCTAGCAAAGCCAAGCTCATAATTAGCTGTAGCAGGAGCAAAATCAAGAGCCTTAATGCTCCAGTGCCAGTGAAGTCGATTTACCTTTAAAATACATTAAGTGACCCTTTGGTGGTGGTTTCCCCTTGACTACTGAGGTGCTACACAGTGACCCTGAAACTCATGTAATTGTAAGCTTAAGGGACTAGTTTCAGGGGAAGGCAAAGGACAAAACCCTTCACTAGACTACAGCTCATTTTTAGTGACTTACGTTTTTTCCCCTCTTTGCCTTGGAAATCAATACTTTTTTTCTGTTGGATTAAGTAGAATATCAACCTGGCCTGGCTGTGTAAGCATTTATTTTTAATATCCTGCCTATTGCAATACATATATTATATGTGACAGTAATAACTGTGCTCTAAAGGTGAAACCAGCTCAGCAAACTCGGAGGGGGTCGAGGCTCCCGGCAGAGCTGGGACAGGGCAGACCCAAGCTGCTGCTTCCCACGGCAGCCGACCGTGGTGGGAAGATGTGTAGCACACAGCAAGGAATATAATGGGCTACCGCAAAGGAAATGCTGTAAGGGGAGATATTCCTCGCTGCTCTCCTGCTGTGGTTTTTTTGTCGTAAAACTAATACCACGAGATTTCATCGTAATGACTTAAGGTGCTGCCCGGAGACAGAAACATGTGCTAGTGCTTTAAGACAGATCAGGATGAAAAGCTGGCGATGCAGAGAGGTTCTGGGTTTAATTATCCTCCTGTGATAGTAGGTGTCACACCAGCCAGGCAGCCAGCGCAGGGCAGGTGCTGGCCCCGCAGCCAGCTGGGAATTTGCACCTCGGGAGCCCTGGGCAGCACCAGCAAAGCAGCACCCGTCTCCCACCAGCATGCCCTCAGCTCGGGTTGTTTGCAAGGACCAATGGCCACATGCCGGCATGTTTCTGCTGTGATCTCTGTTTTGCCACCCGAATAAACACCCCAAAGGCGCATCCTTTGCCCTCAGTCTTTTGTCCGTCATTGAAACACCCAGAATGACTTTCCTGACTTACCGGTCACCAATGCTGTGCCAAATGCTGTCACTCCACTGTGGGTTTACAGCTGTTTCTTCACCATGGCCTAAAACCATTTATTTCTGGCTGGTTAGAGAGAGAATTTTAACATGAGTTGACTGGCTCACGTTGGTGAATCGTATCCCTCAAACATTTCACACCAAGCTTGTCTGCATCAGATGGGCACCACTCACATTTCTGCTCACCACCACATGAAATGAATCAGAAAGTTAATTTTTAAAATTTATCCATCACAATATCATTTTTTTCTACTCAGCAATATGATGAAGGCATTTGAGATAACCATTTCCTCTACACTCCCTTTAATTTTTTTATATCAGTTTCAGCATTAAAAAAATGGAACCAGTAAATCAGACAATTAATCACTTCAGTCTAGGAAAGGTCTAGTAAATCACCCAAGTTTTATATATCTATTTTTTTGAACTTATGCCCAAAAGCCTAGAGATTGAGCCCATGTGCTATTAATTTGAAAATAGGCAGTTCACATATTTGTGTAATGACCTCAGCAGCAATCTCAGCCGTGCAGACCCAGGTGCACCATGTAAAGAGTGAAAGACATGACCGCGCCGCTCAGACACACGAGGAGATGATGTGTCAAAACAAATGTCAAGATTTGGGATTCATTTCGCCTGGCCCCAGCAATGCCCGGGTTTGATTTACCAGCAGCCTGCCGCAGTGCATGATTTGCAGGAGACAAAACCAAGGGCAGCCCTTCCACATGATTATTTCCTATTCCTACTAATTGAAGTGAGAAAACACCTTGTCGTACATCCACAGCATCAGTGTTACTGGTATCTCTGGTTTTCTGGGTACAGCACACGGGGGAGGCGGTACCCCTCTGGGTGCTGACCACCCACCTTAGGCTGACGTTCCAGGGGATGGAGCCGGTGTGGCACAGTTGATGATAAAGCAGGATAAGCCAAAGCTGTGTCTGCCATCAGCAGCATAACCACTGACTCCAGCTGAGCCCCATTTTTGCCCTTTTCTCCCCTCCTGCTTAACGATCCACACAGAGCAAATCTAATGAGAGAGGGGATGGAGACGAGCGATGGCCAGGGAACTGGCTCTAGCCTCTGCCCCGCGCTGACCTCTTAAGGTCCTGGAATAATAAAGCACTCATTTCCAGCACTCGCCACTCCTCGCCATCGATCGCAGCCTGCTGCCGGCACTGCCCAGACCGGGACAGCGTGGAAACATGCATCCTCGGGCCGGAGCGTCGGCTGGCGGGAGCCAGAAGATGCTCGTTTGAGCCCACATGGCCTCTTCACCTTTCCGAGCTGTTGGTAGCTGCCGGGAACGGCTGCAGACCTGGGGGTTCCAAGCCACCATGTAAAATCCATGTGGCTTTGGCTTTACCTGAAATCCTCAAATAGCATTTGAAGGACTAAAAAGAGTTAATGGGTAGGGCTTTGCCCTCCTCCTAGCAGTCTACGTTGTCCATGGAAAGGAGATTTGTCCAAGCGTTTGGAGGGTCTCCATCCCCATCACCCCGTCAGCCTCCATCCCCAGCACCCAGCGTCCTGGGTTCCTGCCAGGCTGAAGCAGGGAAAACCACAGGGAGAGAGCGCTGGTGGGTACTGGCAGGGCAAAGCAGCAGCGCTGTGGGCAGATGCACACCCACCACCCTTTGCAGGGATTTTTGGAGACCCCTTTCCAAGCCCCCCCCAGCCCACAGGCTCAGGGACCAGCCAGCACAACAGGCATGGACCTCGGAAGATCATTAAATTTTATTCTCTGCTATAGATTTGCATCATTTCCCCAGCATGAATTTGGTGCAAAACAGGGGGGGGG
>VYZV01004914.1:21637-57100 GCA_013401275.1 Pandion haliaetus | reverse complement strand
CAAAGAGGTTTTCAAAGGTGTGTCCTGGGAGATTTTCTAAAGAGAAAAGAACAAATTATTTATCACATATATGCACATCACACATTGCCATGCTGGCTGGGTCGGGCTTGGGTCAGCAAATAAAGGCTCCTGTCTTTTGACCCGCAAACAAGACAGCACGATCACAAGGCATAAACCCAGTTCACTCTTGCACGGCTACAAAACAAGGACTCTCAGCCCTTTTCTCCCCCTGAGTCAAGCATCTTCAGTACGAGATGAATGATAAATTGAGGCTGAAACTCGGGAGGAATGCTCTGCAAATAGTCCACACGTTCAGCAATGAGACCCTCGCTGCTGAATAGCACCAAAGCAAACCCACAAAAAAAAAATTAGGCACCTGGGCCTGCAGCTGCATGCGGCAGCTTCATTTCAGCAGCGGGAAGTAGGTTACCCAGGGATTACACCCAATTATGCAGCAGGGGTGGGAATGATTGGGTTTGAAAAGGAATGCCTTAAAAACGAAGCAACCGTGGCAGCTTTGCAGATCAGGTAATTGAAACCAACGTGCTGGAAAGCGGTGTTGGGTGCGTCGATGGGGGCAGAGATGGCGGGGCAGGCAAAGGGCACCGGCAGGCAGGGCTGCCCACAACAAGGCGGCTGGTCAGCCCAGCTGTAATTCTTTTCTGGCTTAAAAACGCCTTTTGCTAGCTGAATTTTAAGCTGCATTCAGGGACGGTGAGGGAAATGGTTCGCCTTGCAGTGACAGGCGGGCAAGTGCTGCTCCCAAAGCCTGGCAGTGAGCAGAAGCAATTAAGTCAGGCAGCCCCCGGGAAACCGCCTGATGAGCAAAACACAGAAATAAATTCTTCCCGCCCCAGCCCAAGGCTGACGCACTGGTTTATAGCCAAGGCAGCAACGAGCAAATCAAGGCATTGGGTCTTTTCCTGATTCCCCATGCACTGGTGCCCTGCGTGCTGGATGAAGGTTTCTCCCCTAAGGGCATGGGCTCAGGCCAAGACCCCAGACCCGGGTGCTGTGCCCCCCCCTTNGGGGGGGGGGGGGGGCACGCCGGCACCCTGGGGCAGTCCTAGGGGTACCCCAGCCCTCGTGGAGGAGTCCCCATTCCATCTCCCCGGGGGACACGGAGGCTTCGGCAGCAGGAGGAGAAACAGCAATGTGAAAACCTGCACGGAAAGAGCCCGGCAATTATAGCACATGGCGAAGACCTGCACCACGCTGTGCTTTCCCCTTCATCTGCTCGATGTCAGCTTTGACAGCACGCTCTTGATCATCCGCTCACGCCGAGTTTCCCAGACACGGCTCGGGAATGTGAAACGGCATGTAAAATCCAGTCTGCGTTTTGAACTGTCTTGCAAAGCTCCAGGGATGTAATATAGGAAAAGGTGCATCCAAAGCTGTGAAAAGGGAACAGGCGCTTGTGCTGGGGAGCTAACAGTTATTATGAGTATGAGCTGGGGTTGAAAAAGCCAAGTTGACAGTAATTCTGCTCTGCTTATACACTCCTGTCTGTGGCAGAGGTAATTGTCATTAAAAAAACCCTGACATTTACTTGCCAGGCTTTTGCAGCAGGAGGAGCTGGAGGGTAATTTGTTAGGAAAGGCTGAGCATCATGGCTGGTGTGTCCAGTGCTGGCATGGCATGCAGGATCCGGCCGTGGTCAGGGTGGGCACCTGCTACCTCCAGGGCTGCTGGTTGAATATTGCTGGAATACACGACCAAGGCAGGATTTGGAGACTTACTTAGACACAGCTTTAACGTGCTGTGCTGTAGCGGTGGGAGCCCAATGCTTTCTCCAAGGAGCTGAAGGCTTCGGCATGGGGACAGCTCTGCCACCCCACTTACGCCCTGACCTAGGCCTGGGCGATGCACGGGGTCCAGGATGGCTTCCCAAAGCTGGCCTTGTTTTACCGGGAGAGCCCGTGGAGTCCCAGCCAGTCTCCAGCAGACAGCGTTTGTGCACCGGCTCTGCGGGAGCCGCTCCATCTCTGAAAAGTTAAATGTGCTCAGAGCACCTCAGAACACAGAGCAGATGAGTTTGGCGATGTACATTATTTATTTACTCAGCAGCCATCAATGGGAAGCACAAACTGGCCAGGCCAGTACACATAGGAAACCTCCCCTCGGAGCATTCACCCACTCAACACAAAGCCTGTGCTCTGTGGCGATTATTACCACTATTACCACGCTTATGATATTAATGTTATTCTTCTCTTACAAACCTAAGGAAAGGCCAGGCCCCGATCTGCAAGGTAGTTCTGGTTTCTGCAGCCAGCCATCGTCGCCGTCGCCTGCAAGCGGACCAGGGACCTTCCCACGCACTTGCCTGACCCTGCGTGGGGCTCGCTCGGTGGCTGCCCCATCTCTGAGAAGTTTCTTCTTCTCCAGGTTCAAAGCCAGGTCTCGGGGATGTGTCTGCTCCTGAAAGGATGAGTTTATAGGACTTGACAGAGTTGGCTTTTCCCCCCGCAAAGGAAGGAAGTTACTTTAAGCTTAAAAAAGCAGAGCCATCTGGCAGCGCACAGCTGTGGAAATATTATATGTCTAATTATTTATAGAGGTACCTGCACAGGGACGAGTTCAGTTCTTCAGCGGTCCATAACTACGTCAGGAAAAAAGCTCGTTCGATATAAAAACGACTCTGCGGTTCTTCACAAAAATATGTGCGTTGGGGGCTTGGGGTGGGGGAAGCGGCATTGTTTTCTTTGGTATTTGCAACCTCAAAGCAGCAACAAGTTTGTTTTCTGCTGGTGGTCTCTGTATGGGGCATGGGCTTATAATAAGACCTCTGGCATCTGAAAGCCATTAAACTGTACAGTCACAACAGCCCCAGCCATTAGCAGAGACAAAACAAAGCTAAGCATAGCCACAGATAATTAACCAACTCTTGTTTCTCCTTAAATCAATAGCAAGAACATTACAGGAACAAACAGCCCAGCGTGTCCCCAGGGATGGGCCTTTGCCAGCCAGCCACCCCCAAGAGCTGATTTCCAATGGAAATTACACCGTCAGGTCCTGGGCTCTAAGATCAGATTTTGGTCATTTGCTTCTTGGAGCTATTTTAATCCATGGGAAAGACCTCAGATGGAGCTGGTTGAGGTTTGGAACTGCTGGCTCCAAAATTTCAGGATGGGGACGGATGGCTGAGTGCTGTGGGGTCCGGTCAGGGCTTCCCCATGTGAGAGAGGAAACCTTCTCCGAGTTTTTGATGGAGAGAAGGTAGGCAATTTCTGCAGAAATCCTGCTGGAGCATGAAAGCTATTTTTCTTTGGGGAAATCATTGGTGAGGGAGAATTTTCTATTAGCACTGAATATCACGTCCGAAAAAGCTGTCATAAACAACTTCAACGCAACGTAGCTTGGCACGTAGCAGGAAGAGGTGCCAGTGTTCCTCCTGTCTGATAACCGATGGGTCCTGGTTTGGGATGCCAGCCCCTGCCCGCAGCGGAGGGCTGTCCCCCCGCATCCCCATCCCCTCGGCCACAGCATCCATCCCCAGAGCTCGCCTGGCACAGGGCATCGCACAAAGGTTCAAAGGAGGTTAAACGAGGTTGGGGAGGAGTGGATGAAGCGGTACCCCACAGGTCAGCTGCCCCGAGGCAGCAATGAGGGGCTGACCCAGAGCCCCCACGCCCCGGCGATGATGCTGGGCCCTGGGGAAACCCGTACCATGAGGCCAAATTTCTCCATCACCCAGAGACACGAAACCAGGCAGGAGAAGAGACCTCAGGGAGGCACCGTAAATTTAGTAAAAGCTTGATAAATGCTCCCACTACCTTAATTATCCCAGGAGCAGTGATTTAGTGCCTACGAGGGAAGCATCTGTTTCTGAGTTTTGGCAATAAGTGCTTGTGCATCCCAAATTACCCATTATAAATTAATAAAGGAGATGGAAGTTAAATTGTAATCAACCCTGCTATGTGTTTTTAATTCCTGATAAGAAAACAATATTAGTAGGAATATATATATATATATATATATATGTAGTATATATATGCAGTAGCAAATTTTCAAAGGGTTCCCCTGCCAGCACCACCTAAACTGCATTTTCTTGCACTGCCTGAGATTTCAGCATGGGATTAGCATGGGTCTGAGGACCAGGACGAGAGGTTGGGGGTTCTGCAGCCTCAGGGAGGAAAGACGCGTTATTGCAATACCTGTCTATGCTCTCCCTCTCTGGAGCCAAGCGCAGAGGGCAGGGACGGTGGCACCGGTGGCACGCACAGCGCAGGGGCTGTTTGCTGCAGCCCTGGAGAGAGTTTTATTGGTAACACCAAGGCACCCTCCATTTCAAAGCAGCATTTGCAAATTATGGGAGCGTGGAGATGGCAAATTCATCAGCTGAACCAATGTGGGAAGAAATGTTCGCATGTTTTATAGGAAAATGTCTTAGAAATTAAAACAGTCACTTTTACCCCTTTTGCTTTCTCATTTTGTACAAAGAGGTCTTGCAGACTTACAGCCAAGCATATTTTCTAAGAAAAAGTGTTATCTCTTCATTTTGAATTTAGAAATTAAAGTCTTGTCAGCTCTGGGAGACTGGGAAGGAAAGTTGCATTATAATATCACAGGAGACTGAACGCTGGGAAAAGGGGGTTTAGTCAAATGGTTTAAAAACGCAGCTTTAGGTACTGACAATCTCTTACGAACACTGGGTGAATATGACGTCTCATAAAAATTCAGCATCACACTTTCTTAGGCTAATGCATTACAGCCAGCAGCATGGGTGTATTAGATCCCAACCAGCCTTTCAGCAAAATGAGGAAAAACCAGCAAAGACACTTCTGTTTCCTTTTAACACCCAAGTTGATTTTATTCCGTGATGCCAGGACACAGAAGAGAGCTCAGTCACAAAATAGCCTTTTTATTATTAATTGTGACCCAGTCCGGAAACTTGACGTAGTTTTCTCTTGGTTTCTGTGGACCACGACCCACAGCCTTTGCTCTTTTAATACAGTCAGGCCCCAGAAATGTTTTGCAGTCCCTAATTTCATGCCTGTGCTATCGCCTGTGCTTCAGCATCGTCTTGCTGCAAAGGTATGCGTGCAGCAGATGGAGGTTTCTGCTCCGACGCCGCGTCCTACCTGTCACCAGTCCAACAGTTTAAAGGCATTAAATTACTCCATCTGCTCTTGCAGCTTGCACCAAGCCTGTGCTTTATAGACTGACGGGGATTATTTTTTTTTTAATAAATGAATGAAAAGTTGCTTTGTAAATTCGAGGCCAGAGCTGACTCATAATCTCTGCTGACAAATTTCTGTCAATATTTACTGACATATCCAGAGATCTGTAGTGTTTAAAGTATCGGTTTTTATGAGAAAGCTGCTTTCAGGAAGCGTCTGGAAAAGTGTAACACACTTTCTCACATTCTCTCATTCATTTCTGCTTTATCCCAATAACATAAATGTGGAACATACATGCTAGTAAAAGGGAGAAGTAAGAGGTGCTTGAGTTTCGCTATGAAAAATCTTTCTGTAAACACAGAAGTTGGGCAATTTGTAAGGGGGCGATTCCGGTGAACCTTTTCTGCTGCAAAATGCATCTTCCCTTAATGGTGTAAAACAGGAACCCTTTTTATTTTCACGTGTTCCATTGGCACCGCACCTTTCCACTTCATAACCCACGCGTCCCTTGGCAAGCCCATACACAGCATCATTTTTGGTGAGGTTTCCACCTGCCCTGGTGAGTGGAAGTGTGCGGACGGGATGCAAATGTGCAAGATTTCCCTGGATTTACTGCTGTCAAATACACAGAATTTAGCATACATTAACAGCATGGGCTTTAAATCAAAGGAGCATTTCTTAATACATTATTTATAATGAATCAATTATTAATAGAGATAGCTTTTTTCTCCCCTAATAAATTATTATAAACTCTGCTATAACATGTTGTACCAACATGTACTATATAAATAATGTTACGTGTTTCAGTTTATGAGGAGTTCTAAGCAGCTCACTAAGACGTTATCTATCACAGATTTTGAGGCGTTGCATTCACTTCAAGCTCAAGCAATCAAACCTCCTTACTGCAGGTACTTTATTTGGTGGGCAACAGATACTTCAATAAATCACTTGATAAATATCTGTATCATTTACACTGGAATGTGAAAAAATGTATTTTTTATACTACTGGAAATACAAAACCTTTTCCTTTACGCTTTTTCTGCTTTCTCTTTTTCAGCACCAAATTTTCTCCTTCTCATTTTTTTGCAGTTCTGGGTCTATCTTATGTTTTCATTTTTCCCTCTATTTTTAGATCCAGCACCGCGGGCCTGACTTTCTTCTCATTTGCCCTACTGCAACCTTGTGGCTGCTCCCCACTAAGTGACAGTGGCTTCGCTGTGGTTCTGGTTTTGAGGTCCTCCCCAGAGCCCTGCAGTAACTGGGAGTCTCCTTGTGAGGAGCAGAAAAATCTCCAGAGCCATAATGCAGGAGGACAAATAAATACCCAAGCTGTCGTGGAGAGACACAAGGTCTGGGGGCTCCTCTCCCTTTGCTTCCCACCAAAGTCATGTTCCTTTTCCAAGGTGTTTCCACTCTGTTTAAAAGGAGGCAGGCATGCTTATTTTACTGGCAATGATCTGTTGCATGGGTCCTGCAAAATCCTGCCTCCTCCCCAAAATTCCCTTAAGCCACCAGGAAAGTCCCAATGCAGTGACAGGGCTGGCCGGCGCATGCTCACGCCATCTCCGTTGGACCTCTTGGCAAAGCAGATTTTTGGCGTCAGCTTTTCAGCCACCTCTCTATTTTCCTCCTTACCCCCATGCCCAGCGCACCCAGCTCTTTTCCAGCCAGGCTGGCCCATGAATTAGCTCCAGGCTTCACCTTTTCTTTCTTTTTTTTTCATTTAGGACTTTCAGTCCCCGGAGAACATCCTCTTTCCTGCTGAGTTCTTGGGATAACCAAATCATAACCATAGACAAGTGCCCACAAAACATGCAATGATTCCCCTGTGGGGTCTGCCACCATCCCTAATTCAGCACCTGAGGGCAGAGATTGCTTTTTTTTCCTGCCATCTATTACTTTACATTGCTTAACTCTCTAAAGCCCTTTTCCTCAGATGGAGATTTTAGGACCGATGACAGATGAAAATACACTATCCCATATTTCATTATTTTCCACTTATGTTCCCCTTGGTCAGCAGCTGCTGTAAAACATATGTCTTTATTTGAGGGAGAGGCTCTTCTTGCAAAATCTAGCACTAGCAGCTGCCATTCCCCAAAACTTCAGTGCTGGTTAGCACCAGGATATAAGAACAGGGTTTCTAATATCCAGCACCTAAAATCCGAGGCGGCTACACCTAAGTGCACCGGTCTTAAACCCACTGTGCTTCTGCAAAAGGAGTGAGGGTAGCTGCATCCCTCCCGTGGCTGCCCAAGCAGCCCCGTGACACCCCGAATGCCAGGGGAAAACCCACATGGAAACTGCCCCAAGCAGGTCTGCAGGATGTACCATTTACTCTCTCAAACATTCTTATTAATTTTCCTGCATAAACATAAAGGCCCGATCTCTATTTGGCCTAACTCCACATAGTCCCAGAGTGCTACGGAGCTGTACCAAAGGCTCCAATATCCCCAATGTTTCTCTGTGTCAGTGGCAATTACCGCTGGGATACAAGAACTGCAATCAAAATTCAGCTTGTATCATCATATCAAAGCAAATTTGAGAGACTTCATTTTCATTTTAATGCCTCTCTTTCCTTACTTTTAGTCACTTTTGGTTTTAATAGCACCATTTGCATTTTAAAAGACAAGCGAGTTCCCTGCTTTCAGCTTTCCTCCTGCGTGGACCCGAGTAACCCCATGTGCTATTGCGATCCGCGGTGTGCATTATATACCTATATCCCTATAGCTTCTCGAGACAGCCGCGATTACGGGTCTCTATGACAACGATGCACAAGCCTGGGGCTGGCTGACATTGTATTTCCTCCGTGCACGAAACAGCATATCACATCAGAGAGGACTATGTCCCCTCGCCTAATTTACAAATCACTCTCCCCAGTGCAAACGCGCGTGACCTGGAACGTGTGACTTCCACAAGCGCGGCGGGCGACTCGAAGCGAAGCCTCGTCTTTTCCCGCTAATAACAACGCCATGACCGGAGAGGTGGCACGGCTGTCCCCAGGCGAGATGTATGTGCCAGCAGTGCCCTCCGGCTGGACGCACGCAGGGTGCCCAACCAGCCCTCTGATGGCCCTACCCAGATGATGGGTGTTTTTTCTTCTCAGCCTTATTTTTAACCAAACTGAGTGCCTTCAGTACAGCTGTAAGCTTTTCATCCCCGGGCTCGTTTCCCCAGGCCACCGACGCTCCCGGGACGCTGCCTTTCCCCTGTGCCCTGCACAGGCGATGCTTTGAAGATCTGATGCCACGCCGAGGGACGCCAGACCAGTGCTGTGCCGACAACAGCAGCCTGCAGGGCTTTTGACAGTCATCAATTTATTCCATACAGATTTTGCAACACGGTCCTACTTTTCCTTGATGTACACCCACCGTGACCTTCCATGCTGGCTACTGCAGCCCCAATGCAGTTACACATCGGATTATTCCTCACTCATACGAGCTGCACGCTGGCTTTCAGCTTTTATCTTTTACATTTCTCTGTGTGGTCTTTTTTTGCCACAATATAGGATTCAGAGTCAATGAAATGGGAAACTTCTCAGGACCTTCAGTGGACGACTCCAGGTTATTCCCGCAGGGCAATACCCCCCTGAGCAGCAGCATCGGTCCCGTGCCACGGCTCGGGTACAACCCGGGGAGCCCCTGCTCACCTGCAGCCCCGCTGCATGCGGTGGGCATCTCTCGCTGTGCAGTTAAAAGCTCTCTGACCAGGCCACTCACAGGCACATGTGCAAACCATGCGTTTGCCGAGGCCACTGTTTCCAGCCAGTCGTATAACAAAATTTGCCAGGATGACACAAAAAACATCTTGCAATGAGAAACTTTCTACTTCTTTGTTTTCCATGGGAACTACTCTGAACTGATTTTTTTCCATAGCCAGGACCCCCCGCATAGGGTAGGTGGAAGGCAATGTCCCCCAGCCATGATGGAAATCGTTAAATTGGAGTGGTTTCAGAGGAGAGCCGTGGGGATGATAGAGGAGCTTGCCTGATAATGAAAGACACCGGGAACTCAATTTGTTTTCCTTAACAAAAAGAAGGTTAAGAGAGGATCCGCTCACAGGCTCTTATTACTTCTGGAATTTAAATGTGATAATAGAGGGCTCCCCTGTTAGGCAGATGAAAGTACGCACAACCCAGTGCCTGCAAGATTAAAACTCAGGTTTGAATTAAAAGTACATTTTTAGCGGTGTAGGTTATTAACCACTGAAATAACAGTTGAGAAATCTTCTGATTTGAAGAGGTATTTTTTTCTTTCTAAACCTAAAGCTTTAGTTCAAATAGAAAAGTCCCCAGGCATGTTTTACACAAGAGTTCAGACTAGATAGTCATTATGGCTTTTTCTAACCTTATAAAGTATTAATACGCCATCACCCCTCTGCCCTCCTTTTATACTCTACTCATCAACCAATAATTTTTTTCAGTAAACACACAGAATTTCTTGAACGTGGTGTCGTCTAGGAGGTTATTAGTGATAACGAATTGAGGACTGTGTCCATACAACTCTGGCTGAACGTGCTAGGAACCATCTGCAGATGATAGTGACTGTCCACTGCTGCCGTGTATTGCCCAGCCTGTCAGCAAATCCCTGCTGACACCGGAGTTATTTTTCCACCTGGATATGAAAGGAGATGCTATCGTCAGCATGCCAGCTTGGTGGGCCAGCAAGGGGTCAGCAAACGTGGGTGCTCCTCGCTTGAGCAGGGATGGGCTCTGCCAGAGCCATGAGCAAGAGCCGGAGGAGCTGCCGGGAGGAGTGACTGCTCGTCAGGCTTGCAGGAAAGGAAAGGCTAGAGAAAATCACATTTATAGCCTTCCCAGCATTAAGCCTGAGCTGCCCACATCCGAAACAGTAAATCCGCAGGGACTCTGTCATTGTATCACTGCATTTCTTTTTACAAAACTGCTGCATGCTACAGTGGTGCAAGTTTAGATGCGGTGCACGGGATCGACTCCTGACCCGTTCCGGTTTGATGCCAGAATTTCACATTACAACCTCCAAAATCCTGGGATTTATATCACCATTTCACACCACTGCCTGTATGGTGCTGGAAGCAAGCCAGGCAGACGTGCATCTTCCTCGTCCTGCCCCGATGCGGGTCGTTTGGTGTGATCAAGGCGTGATGACAGCCCACAGGGCAGGCTCCGACCGTGCCCCTGTGCTCCTCCCAGCCAAGAGACTGCGGGTCCCACCAGCCAGAAACTAATGATATTTCTGCTCCTGTCCTCGTGGGGAAAAAAACTGAACGTGATGGGCAGGGTTTCTGTGTTTGAGTTTTCCTAATGTACACCCAAAATGTGACCCTGGCTGCACAGGCAAACTCTGTCAGGGATTTTAACTTACTTGGTGCATTTTTCTGCCTTGTTTCCTCGTAGTTATTTTGTTGTAGTGCTCAAAAGTGATAAAACACAGATAACATGTTAGTATGATATCTGTTGCTGCAGGTTCTCGAGGCTGTTGTTATAGACATGACACCATTGACATGTGCACCAGAAAGCATTACAACAGCTTGCCCTTCAGAGCTGCAAAAATAATAAATTAAAAAAATCCCATAATGCTACAGGAGACTAGAGAGGTGAAATAAATTTCAGGTGTGGATGTCGTATGTTTCCTGCCTCCGGTCAGGAAAAGCACATGGCCTCTGAAACACGCCCCGTTGTGCTGCTTAATTCAACAGTTTAAAACACGTATCATCTCCTTCCTTTAAGCATGGTGTGTTGGAAAGATGTCACTTGCTTTTATCTGCTCCGGTATGATCCATTATGCTGAAGCATCAGATGATTGAAATCCACAATACAGAGCCAATTCCACCGAGACTCGCCCAGAAAAATGCTACTGGAGCATCTGATCTGTGGGTGCGTCACCTCCAGCGAGGCCAAAACCTTGCTGAGAGAGCTGGGAGAGCCCAGCCAGCCTCCGAGCTGCGGGTCCCTTGCAGCCCCGAGTCACTGCTGCCTGGGCAGGAACCCCCCGCAGGTGGGTCAAACAGAGATGCCGGGGATCTCCCACCTCTTTTGCAGGAATTAATTAAAGCAAGCACGCAATCCCCACTGCTAGCTTGATTTCACATGGCTATTGTCAGTGTATTAAACTGCAGCTTTCCCATGATATCCAGACAATGAGCCAGCACATCATCTAGGTGGTTTTCAACGCTCTCCCCTACGTTGTAAGCTATGTGGGTCTTCCCAATAGCTTACACTCACATGCTTTAGCAGATCGGGTTAAGCCCACAGGTTGGGTAATAAAGCAACAGCATATTTACGGAAGATACTTGGACATCCAGTAATATATAGATATACACACATAGATATACAGGGATATAGCTATATATATTTCTGAAGCATGGAGTGTGCTATCCATTTTCAGCTGCTTACCAATGTACACGACACTCTAGTTATTCACGAGTGCCAGCTGAACACTTCATCTTCATAACATCAGACGGCATGTTAGTCCTCAAGTTACTAGATTTTACTCTAAAGAAAACTCCTTTTTTCTGCCTATTTTAATTACTTTGCATCCCAGTTCACCTAATTCTCTCTCATTCTAGCACATGAAAAAGAAAAAATAAAACAGAGATTTTCCTTATCTGTTTTACCCCCTCCTGATATCTAAAACATCACACTTTAGCAAACATGTGAAATAAAACTAGCCCCATCGAGTTCAAATGCATATCATAAATCAATTCCTTTAACAAGGTGACAGCAAAAATACCCCAAAGCGTGTTTCTCACTTTGTCTTCCCCTTCCCCAAATGTCTTGGGACAGAGACATTACAACAATCTCTGGAAGTCAAGTTGACATCCTCTACGTTATTCATTGTTTTATGTATTTTTTACATGGACACTTCATTTCGTCTCTTGTCCTTACCTCCTAGCTGTACTTATTCCCTCAAGGCCAGCACAGGCAGCGTATGTAAAGAAAAAATGTTCAGGTTGAATAAATTCTTTTGGAAGTAAAACTCATGCGTGAGAAGCTAAACTCAGAGCAGCTTTTGTTGCTCTCCCAACCTTACCTTGCTTCATGCTAGTAAGCGTTTGCATTAATGGCCTTGCTTTTGCCCACATCGCTTGGTATGGCTGGCTGTGCCACCCCCATGCAAGGTGCTACCACCATGGAAGGTGCCACCACGATGGAAGGTGCCACCACCATGCAAGGTGCTACCAAAATGGAAGGTGCCACCACCACACAAGGTGCTACCAAAATGGAAGGTGCTACCATGACAGGAGGTGCTTGGTGAGCAGCTCCGGCAGCAGGATGGTACTGCGCTGGAAAAGCAGTGCCTGAGGAGCGTCCTGTCACTGAGAGGAACAGATCAACTTCACCGCTGGTCTCAGCAAGATCTAGTGCCGCCTTCAGGCCTTCACCCCATCGGGATGCTTGCATCACTTTCTGCACAGAAACTGCAGCGTGGGTTGCGATAGGTTTGGCTCTGTTATAACAACTCCTCCCTCCATACACCTGCAGTCCTGGCTCCAAAGCCTGCTGTTTCTGAGCAGAACACTGTTCCCATATGGCTATTTTAAAAATACATAAGTAGAACTTAAATCAACTGCAATTTAAAGAACTCCAGTTGTATTTTACATTTTTCACGCAACACAGCAGGTGGGATGGAGTGGCAGGGATGCTCAGACGCTGTATTCCCCACCAGTATGCACCATTTACCAGAGGTTTAGTGATTTTCACCAGTGAAGGATGTGGTCAAGGAACTTTTCTGCCTCTGAAGGAATTATGTAAAAATGACATTTCTGTGCACAGACCCATTCCTCTCTCCAACAAAACGTTGCTACTCCTTTTCATACCCAGCAGCCATCAGAGGCAATACAGATACATGAGTCCAAAAAGCAGATCTGGCTCCTCTTCCCATAGCCAAGTGATGGGAAAGTTTATTTTTCTATTCTGCTGATGCATGAAATCATCACTCGTGTTTCTGTATATCAGGTGTTCTGGATCCAGGTTGTGCAGCATTTACCCATATTACGAAAAGTAGTGGAAACAGCACTGTGGTTAGGACCAGTCTTACCCAAAGCTACTCTACCAGTGTAGTTCCTCCAAGCTCCGCTTACCTGGGGCTAGCCTGGGAGCATGAAGAAGGGTCAAAAGCTTATTACACATCAGGATGGTCTAGCTAAATATGCGCTGTGAAGAGCAATCTACCCTGACAAGCAGATTGCTGCACTGCCTGCAGTTTCTGTTACCTGTAATTCGCATTTTTCCTTTCTAGAGTTCTACTTTATTCATTTATTTTCTCCATACTTCTTGTGCCTTTTATGTACATTTAATTACAATACTAATCAAAGAACTCAAAAGACGTTTGTACGCAAGTGAAGTTATGAATTTGAGATTTGGAAAAATTTTAAAACCTATTCATTCTATTTATATTGAAATATTTTAATGTATTCTTAATTCTTTGGCCCTGACAAAATGCATTCTCATTCAAGCAAATAATGTATTGAGCAAATATTATTCTCCCACATTTATTTCTTTGTCAAATAATTGATTTTTTAAAAAAAAAAAACTTCTACGTTATGGATAACATTACAAAAATTGCAGAGGGCAGATTTGTTCAGTTAACAGGCATTTTTCATGAAAGCCCCATCCTTATTATAAGCCCCATTTCTACAAAGCGCGTTTTTGCTGCCACTTCATTTCTTCGATGCTCTTTTCAGAAGATTTACCATAAATCCATGTAACCGCATTCTCTTTACTGGAGCACTGTTATCTGCAATGAGGCCAAAACTCCGGTGGTGCTTGGTGCCCTGTGCCTACATGAGAAAAATCCTTCCCTCGCTTCTCCCAGCACATTAATAGCCTCAGCCCAGTGAATGTGTAGGCAGGACACGTTGCAGACATTTTACTGGACACAGTGTAAGTACTACCCAAGGATCAATGCTGCTGTGTACTGATGGGAACGCTTGGGAGCTCAGGAAGATGTTTTGCATTGCTTAGAGAGGGCCATGCAGGTTAAGCACGAGGGACTTGCAGAGCAGCTATTAACCTTCTTAGATGTAATAGTGGACGTTGGAGACTGGCTATTTTTAACCCAAGCAGAGATTGCAGGCAAGTACAGAAACATTGCTAAATCATGTTTAAAATGTCCTCTCACTGTTTCCAGCTAATTTCTGCCTGTTCCAAAGAAAAATCTCCGTTATTATATGAAAAATGCAAAGCACAGCTACCCCCACAACTTATTCCTGACTGGCCATACACAGGGTCAGAGTCTGCCAAGCAGGTAAAAAGGAATCTTTAAAAAGAACAAGAAAACACTGTGTGCGGACAGCAGCTTACCAGTAAGAGGCCCGAGTCCCGGCTCAAGCACAAGACTAAATGGTGAAAGCCATCTACGCGTGACCTCCATGTCGGTTTGGGGAAGTGCTGCACGCTGAAGCGTAAAGCGACCCGCACATGTCCAGCCAAGCCCTGTAAATGAGCTCGTTTTCATCTCAGGAAAGGGACCTGCATTGTTCTCAGAAGATGTCACTTCAGTGATAGGAAAAATAACAAAAGTGGTTTTAGACAGTGGTTGGGACGGAGCTGGGAATGATGGCAGGGACCTTCTGGTGATCTTGCTGCACCCACAGGCAGGACCAGGAAAGGGTGAGGCAAATTTATGGCGAGTAACTTGTCCAAGGGCTGGTCTAAGTGCAACTCATGATGAAACGCTCGCTGCTGGAAGCTGGGAGAGATTGCAAAGGAAAGGAGCATTTATTTTGTGCTCTGACCAGCAGGAACCTGAGCGAGTGCCCTTGGCGTGTCCCAGTCGCGCTCCTCCGATCCTGCCTCTCTATGCAGTTTCACAGCTGAGTTAGCTAAAAATACTCCTTTGTCTTGTACTTTCTAACTTCCTGTGCAGTTTCTCTTTAGACAAAAGTGGAGATTGCTGCCAAAATCAGATACTCAAGGAACTCTATTACTTACAAAATCAACTGTTACCACGTGATGGCTGCAAACATCTGGAATCCATCTCTCCCTGGTACGCTCCCGCTCCATGTGGGACTTGAGCATGCTCAAATATCAGCCTCGAGCAGAGTTTATGCAGCTTTCTCAAAACAGAAACAACTCCTGCACAGAGTGTTTTGCAGATAATTAAAATTTCAGAAAAAGATTGAAAAAAAATTGACGTTGTCAAAACAAACAGGGAACAGAAAGATTTTTAAATGTTTTAGTGATATTCCTTTTAACCTAAGGAAAGCATTTTCCTTCCTTTTTCCTCAGACGTGAGGTGTTTCTCATCTGTGCATTTGAACAGAAAAGCTGTTCCCCAGCCACACCATGAGTTAACCCACACTTCGAGCTGTTCCCCTGGGCCGTGCACAAGCTGAGCAGGAAACCCTCTCGGCAGGATATCTGGTGTCGCGGTGTCTGGAGCGGGGAGCTGGTGCGAGCACACCTGGGTCCCAGCTAGGTGCACAGCCACGTCTCTCCATCAGCAGCAGGGACAGAGGTCCTCAGGGCAGGACCAGCACCAGCACGTGCCTGAGCTGGGGGACAAGGGGCCCATGCATCGTCCTTGTAGCTACCCAGGTCTCAAACCTCAAATGGATGCTGGCTCCTCCAGAGGCGTAGGGTTTGGACAGATGGTGATTTTGGACGGTGATAATATGGGGTGCTGAGCCAACGTGCAGAGAGCTGGTGCAGGTGGGACGGAAAATATCTCTGCAGTGGTGCCCAGGCTCTTCTGGTCTGCAGTGCTGTCCCACTCAGGTAGTGCTAACAATTTATGGGTGGATATACTGATATTCAGTATAGGTGATACCCCTTTTCTGACAAATACCAACATGTAATCCATACATCACTGTCAGATTAATACATTATTTTCATTCAGTATAACGGAGAGTAGCACTTGGTCCCCTACCACACACTCACAGAGCCTTACCTGGACACATTAGTCCTAAAAAATCCTTATACAAGTTCATTGTGCAACACATTGGGGTGGGAGGCATCCAGGGGGATTGGCAAGGATCCTCTGCTTTGATGCAAAAGGTGTAAACAACACTTTTACCTGCTGGGAGCAAACCTTCAGGCCCAGCACTCAGATTACACTGGTGGGCAGCACATTCCCTGTCACTCCTGTTGCAGTGATCCCAGCTCCTAAAATATCTGTTCCTGGGATTAATCCTCTGTGGTCAGAAAGAGTAGAATTACACAATTATTGGTGTGCAATCTCTCTCTCTGACTAGTGAAAGTGTAATTACTGTATATAGAGGATCAACTCTATAAGATGCAACTACAACACTTCTCTTTTCCCTGCCGTCACCAAGAGCATCCCCAGGGTACAGCTCAAAGTGCTCACCCCGCTGCAGAGGAGTCAATAACCAAACAGGACTTTGGACCAAGGTCTTCCCTTTCCCTAACTTCGGAGTTTTCCTTTACACTCAGGCACATCTCCTGCAGACCTCCCAGCTGACTACGCACAGCTGAATCACTCCGTATGAAATATTCAGCGAGTCGGAGGAGGAAAGCAGAGGAACAGCCAAGCAACCTCATGGGAGAGGCATGGGAAGAGAGAGGAGGAAGACACCTGCACTGCCGGCTGTATCCCAATTAATATTTATACATTTTATACTGAGCTGGGACCCTCTTAGCAGAGTGCTTTGGAAAAACTCAGCAGTGTTTTAATTCGGAGCCTCCCCAAGCAGGTTTTACATGCAGAGGCTTGTGCCCAGTTCAGCTCCCCTCCCCTGGCACAGCAATGAGTTCCTCCTCTTCAAATTATTCTCATACTAATTAGATTATGGTAAATAAAGAGAAGGATCAATGTGCAGTCCCAGCATTAGATGTTTGCAGCCACTTAAGCTGGCAGGAGAAACAGCTCGGAAGGACACACAGTTCCCAGGAGGCCCCACGTACGAGGCTGGTAGGAGGTGGACATGGAGTGCGTTTGCAAGCTCCATGCCACACGAGCAATTTCAAAATTGTAACCATTAACTTCATAGAAATGGCAGGTTTTAACCACATGCAAATTGCACCAAAACCATATAAGAATTATGGGTTTCTTTTTTCCCCAAGTCTTCCACCTGTCGATGACAAAGGTATTCTGATATGATAGCTGCCTGCTCTCCTGGCAAAGCGAATTCTTCTGCATTCAAGCCCATTAAGAGGGGCTACAACTTCAGGGAGTTTTTTCTTCCTCCATATGCTCTGTGCTCCCCAAGCAATTCTTGCACCCGGAGCTGCATGGCTTTGGAGACATCATCCCATCCAAGAAGCACTGTGGTTCTTCCCTGGGACACTGTCAGCCCAACAGGTCACTGCTCTGACTTATGGCTTGCTACAGCACCTTCTCCCCTTAAATTACACCAGCAATGGTAAAAAAACCCTGAACCATTGCCACAAAGCACAGCCACCCTGCATCTGCTGTCCCAGGAGGAGCTCAGGCTCTGGGCTGCACCTAAAATAAGACCCTGCACCACCTCGCTTGCACATGCTCAAATCTTTAACCCTAAACACAGCAAAAACAATGCCCATGCAAACAGCACTCCCAAATATTCCGATAGTTCATATTCCTCGAGCACGAAAGCATTAATTTTTTTTGTGCAGTGATTTGTTTAGTCTTTCTTCTTGTCATACCATGTAATTTGTCACCGGAGGGGAACCGCTCTTCTCATTGTATCATGTTCACAAGGACCGACACCCCTGTGGCAAGCCATGCTCTCAGCAGTCAAAAGCTTCAGTTTCGGTCTGGTTTATATCCCCAAAAGCTATTTAATAGTTTGAACATTCCTTCCCATAAAGTTTACCCTTTCAGTAATTTACGGCTCAGCTGGAGCAAGGGCATTCAAAGTGCCGGAGCTGAACTCGTCACCGTGCAGAGCAGCAGATGGGAGCACACACCGACCTCCTTTCCTGCGTGGCGTGTGTGCACACGGCGGGTGCCACTGGCCGCATGGACAACATCATTGCTTCTTCCTGAGAATAGGACCTAATCCCTGTTCAAGGGCTATCATCCCAGAAGGAATTGGGAAGACGATGGTCAAGCCCTGGGTTGGACTCCCCAGCGTCCACCTGTGCTACAACCTCCTGCCATATGTGCTGTGCCGCAGGGCAGTCACAGAATCATTTAGGTTGGAAAGGACCTTTAAGATCATCAAGTCCAACCATCAACCATGCCCACTAAACCATGTCCTGAAGTACCTTGTGTACCCGCTTTTTGAATACCTCCAGGGATGGTGACTCCACCACTTCCCTGGGCAGCCTGTTCCAACGCCTGACAAGCCTTTCAGTACAGAAATATTTCCTAAAATCCAATCTAAACCTCCCCTGCCACAACTTGAGGCCATTTCCTCTCGTCCTATCACTAGTCGCTTGACAGAAGAGACCAGCGCCCATCTCACTACAACCTCCTTTCAGGTAGTTGTAGAGAGCGAGAAGGGCTTTCCAAAGCCGTCTCTGCTTCACACAAATCACAGATTATGTGCCAAAATTGTGCTGTAGGGAGGTTGCCTGTACTGAACAGAGTTTGGGATGGCAGGCAGCTGCCTGCAAGCCCCTGCCAGAAAGAGAACGAGGTCAAGATTTGGATAAAGCTATTTAAATAGAAGATCAAGCACTGCTTACCGAAACTAGGTAAACTCCAGTTTATTTTAGTTCATAAAAATCAGCAGTAAAATGTTGCAGGAGGAGGAAAGTACACTGAGGTTTGCCAGCAGCAAAGCTTTGGGCAGAAAAGTGTCATTTTGGTTTCTCTGTTCTTCATTTCTCCAATTAGCTGTGAAAAGGAAGGGAATAAATAGCATGGGACATAGGCAGACTGCTGTGTCAGCACAAGTGGCTGTTGCACGAGTGCTTGGCCCATGGCAGCCAGGGAAGCGTGAAATGTGGCACAGTCCATGCTCCCCCCGAGAGCTGGTGACACCATGAGCAGATCTTCTGCTTCATCCTACAAGTAAGTGTGGCATGTTCAAGAGAGAAAAACCGCTGTTGCAGATTCAGGAAGTCAGCCTTATTTTGCATGTTAAATAAATAAAAAGGCTTTTGAGTGCAGGAAGATCCTGCCCGGAATATCTTTTGCAAACCTTGCTGCTGGTGGCCCCTGTAATCTACAGCTCTTGCTCAGCCAGCTTACCCCTCCAGGTTACTGCTCTCAAAGTGGCAAGCAGCTGATCCTGGCATCACTTTACAGTTTACAGAATGTTCCCCTTAATTATTAAATACAATATTTTCAACCCATCACTCCAGATTCCCTTTAAAGCTCTTGCTGAGCTCTGAGCCCCTTCTGCAGGTGCCTGATCCCAGTCCGACCTCCCGCTACCTCCATCTGCAAGAGCAGTTCCCACTGACCAACGCCTGCAGGAACATGATCTGTGCACCCATCAGATCAGAGCTAAATTCTTGCCTTTCCCACCTGTTCTTAGATTTCCAACCCAACCCTGGTCATTTTATGGTTCCCATTTCTTGCTTTTAAGCAGAAATTACATGCAGTGACTGCTGCTATTTGTTATGTAGTGATGGATGTGCAAAACCATGAAGGAAGCACTCCTGGTACTGTGGGATTTTTACTCTTAAAATGCAGTTTTTGAAGTCATAATATTTCAAAGCACTTTTATAATATGTTTGCAATATGGGTAAAAAGATTACTTTAGTCTCCTGGAAAACGTAATTTTCCAGTAATTGGTGTTCTCCTACAGTATCTCATATACGTGCACTAATCCCTCTCCTCCAATCTTGCACGTATTTTTATCCTATGTTATACTAAAGTAGGGTGCTGAACTTCCCCAGTAGTTCTGATCTTCAAAATCCCAGTAACTCCTTGTAAAATCAGATTTCCACAAGGACAGAGAGTTTCTAGTTACCTATTACATGCTCTGAGATTCGGTTCTATGCCCATAGCACAATTTTCAGCTTTTCTCCGATTTGCAAAACTGCCAGCTCCCTACTCCTCAGCTGCAGCAGATTTTCTGAAAACAAGCTAATATTTTCCTAAAAGGTTTCACCTTTGGGATAACAATGGCTTTGGCAGTATACGTGCATATTCTTGAAAGTGGATTTATTTGTACTGTAAACTCTATACATCTATTATCTGCAAGGGCAGAAAATCAGAGTAATATTGTATGACCTGATGAGATTTTGCTTGTGCTTACAGTGTGGACACTTGTGACTAATGCATCTCTGACCTCTCTGCACTGAGGAAGAGGCCTTTCTTCTGCTACTTGGGCAAACAGATGAGGTTTTGGTGGGTTTTGTGCAATTCCCTATTCAAACTTCAGTCCTGCTGGGCCTTTTTCTCCCAGTCCTACCTGCTCCAAGTCTGTGGCAGGAAATGGTAAGTATCTGTTGAAAATTTAATCAGTTCATCAAAACCTTTTGGGTATTGTATTAGTAATTAATTCAACATGAGTCAACATAACTCAGCATAGTCATGTTTCATGGAATAATAAAATACAGAGATGGTAAAAATCTGTTAGTACACCTATATCCTCTTGCTGTCTGTGCAGGATACATATGGGGTATATTTTTCTCCACTGCATATTTAATCCCCGTTTTCCAGTACAATGGCCGATTATCCTTTCTATGCTATTTTTGACATAAATGAGCAGTTTAATTTTGCTTGCGTAAACAGATCTCGGACCTCCTGTATTGTAACATCCGTGTTTTCCCCAGTAATAAAAACTTTAACATTAAGCTGAGTTTATTCTCCTCTCAGCAGGGAGCTGGCACGCAGCACCCTCACCTCCATGGCACCTGGCAGTAAGTACTGCAACACATTAACATGCTTTTACAAGAAACTTGACGATGAAAGAAAAAAAAAAGGAAAAAAGACAACCCAAGGAAATTAGAAGGTTCTGCATTCTATCATGATGGAAAATCATATCAGAAAATATTCCAAAACTCACTGGGGCATCTTTACCCATAGATCAGCTGCCCATCCACCTTGATACTTTAATTTCATACACCACCAGTTTCTAAGTGAACAAATACAAGGATGTTCAGGAGTCCAAACATCCAAGTTTATTTTCTTCTACTCGTTTCACCCCAGCATCACTATAATATACTGCTGTGCCAAGGGTTAGGGGCTGAAAGACTTTTATTTTGTTTAAAAGAAACTTTAACTCATCCCTGCTCCTCACTTCCTGCTGCCCCTCCTGGGGTGCTGGGAAGCCAGCGGAGGTAGAGGAATCCCATCCTTACACATCACCCAGCTATTGCTCCAAAGCAAAGTCCTCAAAGGCAATTATCTTCTGCTTTAACCTCCAACAACCTCAGTTCAAAGGTCAGTGCCCAATAAATGAGATTTCTGCTCAATTCTCTAATCACCGTTAATCTTGTTAGAGTGATCCTCAGCTCCATCTGTTCTTCGATGTCTCTTATTTGCACTTTTCCCATTCCTTCCATCGCTCTTCTTCCTTTTAATTTTCTAG
This sequence comes from Pandion haliaetus, assembly GCA_013401275.1. NCBI lineage: Eukaryota > Metazoa > Chordata > Aves > Accipitriformes > Pandionidae > Pandion > Pandion haliaetus. The sequence goes on along the minus strand of VYZV01004914.1, from coordinate 35,630 downwards.
GAATTCTCCAAGCACATTTAAGTTATCTTTTCCTTTTGCTATGTTTGGAATTCTCAACACTTTTTTTTTAAACAAAACTACATCTCAAATGCTTCCAATTTCTGAATCTCTCTTTTTTAAGGTCCAACAAAATTGCATTGAAAATGCTATCTTTTTTCAAGTTGACTTCCTATATGTCCTAAATCTGCTAAATTTGCAAGAGCTATCTTTTCCTGTATCCTTTGAATAACCCATTCTTTAAACTCTAACCCAACAGAGACTCAATACAGAAACTTTTCCACCCTCTCAAGACCTTTCCTCTCCATTACGTTTCCCTCAGATTACGTTTTTCTCTTGTTTTGGCCACTGTTTTGATCTTAGATATAATGAGTCTCTATTCATGCTTTTTTTTTTAAACCTCTCCTGAGTTTATGCTGGCATAGCTGTGTTTGTGAAATTCTCCTTAACAAAAATAAGAAACTGTTCTCAAAAAGAAAAAAAAGGGAGAAGAATTATGCTGTGCGCACTGCTTCAGTTTCAATAGTGTTGATTCTATCAATTGTCTACTGGGATTTTCTCAACTGCAGGAGAAAGAGATGCTTAAAAGGTAAAAAAGGAAACCTTTAAAGCAGTGTGTAGAACAAAACTGGAAGTTCTGAATCCTCAGGCATGTCATTTTTGTGTCAAATCATAAAAATCCCAGGCATTATCCATCTGACAGTATACATGCATATGTTTCTATATTTAGCAGCTAGGAGATAAGCTTAATAGCTAGCTTGGATTTATCATCAATAGACCACATGGCAGGCGTACGCATGGGATAATGCTCTGCTTCTACACCATGAACTTCTGTTCCCTACTTCATTTGTTTTAAAAAAGAAAAAACAATCATAACTCAGATCTTAACTCATTTCTTTGAATGGCTACCCTGCAAGTGTTCAAATTAAAGATATTTGGGTTTCCCTGCTGGCAGCTTTAGGCTTATTCTGTAAGAGGGAGGTGGGAGAAACAGTCTTAGTTACACTGAAACTACGTATAAAATATTAACAACTAGCAATATCCTTCTATCACAAAGACACCGGTACCTGGTTTTGTTATTATTACATTCAGTTCAAAGCATTTCTGGTGAGATCAAAACTGAAATCCCTGTAATGCCTTTTCCCCCAGCCCCTGCTTTTCATACAGGCAGGAGGGGGAGCCTTGGTCCCTGCGTGTGAGCCTCTCCCCTTGAGGTCAGACCTTTCCAAGCGACTCTTCCACTGCCTGCTCCATCACTCACTGCAGAGACTCCATTAGATATGGGGAGTAATAAAGCATGATCCCAGAGACATTTTCCTTCCCATCCTTTCCCTTCCCTCTTTTTTCTTGCTTGAGTACTTGTTTTCCTCAAAATTTTTAAGCCATGTTATTTGTATCTCTCTAGTCTTCTTACATAATGATTTTCTTGGGGGAAAAAAAAAAAGAAAATATTAGTGAAGCCTCAACTGTGCACTCCTGCAACACACTGATCTGACTTCCAGGCAAAGAGCACGTGTACACTTTCTGCACTGTTTTGTTTCTCACCCACGCTTTTTTCCGTATGATGCAATGATTAGATGTGCCATCGAGCCGGGCAGGCTTGGGCAGTGGTTGGCTCAATAGGGTACTGGGAAGATGAGAAGTGGGGTTTGCTGCTTAAAGTCCTTGTCTTGCAAAGAGCTGAGCAGGAGCTGTGGGACTGGAGTACCTGGGAGGGCTCAGAGATGAGGGGCCTGACCACTTCTCAGCAGGAAGGGGGCATGACCTGTGTGTTAACAGACACCCGAAGAGTGCCAAAACCCTGTCTTTTGGATTTCTGCAAGCAGAACACCAACCACAACTGGATAAAAGCCCTGGGCAGATGCTGAGGCTGCTGCGTCCATCAGCCCCCACCTGCATCCATGTCAGGGTTTATGGGTGCAGGGATGAGAGACTGCTCTGCTCTCTATCCTTCTTCCAGCCTCTTTCCCCTTCCCCAATCCTTGTTAAAGAGAGAAGACAAGCTGCTAACACCCATGTTATCAAAATAGCATTGCATTCTCCAGATACACTGCTCTGCGCTACACAGATGTGCTGGCTGGCTCATCGCTCTCATTAGGAAGAGCACATCGTTAATGCCCCCAGAGCTCCCCAGAGCTGGCAGGGACAGGATTTCACCCGTAACTCTTCTTGCATCAAATTCAAGCCGTTCAGCAGTGGCATATACTACCTTGCCATACAAATTCCTTTTCGTTAACAAGGAAGTGGAAGAAAGCCTTAATTAGGATCTCAAATTTCAGGAAAATGCAGTAAAGGCCCTTCAGCCTTCAGGTTTGGGTCTCTGTGTACCCAAACGCTGATGGCACAAAGCCGATGTGCCGGGCGTCACGCGCCACAGACAGTGGACATGATGGGCCATGACTGTCACATCCTTTACAAGCTGACATGCAATTACAGAGGGGTCCTTGGGCGACCAGCTGTAGGCCAGAGGCTGCCTTCCCAGAGGAAGCATAAGGCAGTTGAACAAAATAAAGTGCCAAGGTCATAAAAAAGAGAGGTGCGAGGTACTGGCTGACTGGTCCCCAAGTAGGGGTTTCTGATGTTGGAGGACAGTGGGTTTCACGGGCATCAGGTGCAGCATTTAGTTTGTCTAAATGGAAAAAAAAATTCTTTGACAATCCCAAAAGATGTTTCTATCATTACTTCAATTAGCATTATCTGAGGTTTTGGGGTTTTCTTATTAGGATACTCCAGAAGGGGCAAACAGGATCTGAATGGATACAGAGAAGGGAAGGCTGACCCACTGTGGGTCCCACTGTTGGACCTGCCATGGGATCTGCAGTAGGGACCGCTGGGGGACCCACTGTTGGGCTGACGATGGGACCCATGATGTGATCTGCTGGAGGACCCCCTGTGGGTCCCATGGTGAAACCTTCTGAGACGGCAAGCCATGTGGCATGCCCTTGGACTCATCATTAGACCTGCTGTGGGACCTGACAGGCTCAGGGAGTGGAGCCCCAGGGAGAGGGAGACCCAGAAATGGGTGAGGGCAACAAAAAACAGGAGGCCCAGAGAGTGTGGGAGGTCAAAAAAGTGTGGGAATCAGAAAGAGTAGGAGGCCCAGCGGCACCTCCCACAGCACTGTGGGACCTGTTTTGAGACCTGACATGTGACCTGACATGAGACCAGCAGTAGGAGGCCCCAAGATTATTGTTCCAAAGAGTGGAGGCCCAGAGAGAGATGGAGGCTGAGAGAGATAGGCAGGCACACAAAGTTTGGGAGGCCCAGAGAATTTAAGGAGGCAAAAAAAGTTTTGCAGATGCGTGCAAATGAAGAAGACCAAGGAGAGTTGGAGGCCCAAAGAGTAGGGGTGGCCAAAAACATGTGAGAGGCTGAGATTGAGTTGGAGGCTGAAAAAGCAAAGGAAGCACAAAGACTGGAGAACAAGAGTAGAGGCCCAAAGAAACCTTCCATGGGACGCAATGCAGCACCCACTGAGGGACCAGTCTCAGGACATGCCATAGCACCAGGCATGACACAAGCGGTAGGAGGCCCAGAGAGGGTTGTCCCAAGGGCTGGTTAGACCAGGAGAGTGACAGAAGCTGAGAGAGAGTTGGCATACAAAAAATATGCAAGGCCAAGAGAGAAGGGAAGGCACAGAGAGTTTGGGAGATCCAGAGATTTAAGAGATTAAAATAGTTTAGAAGAACAAAGACAAGGGGAGGCGAAAAGAAAAGACAAGTCCAAGAGAGAATGAAGAATACCTAGACAAAATTGGAGGGGGAAACACTATCAAAGAAACAGACACCCGGTGAATGAAAAAGTCTGGGAGGCTCAAAAAAGGTGTGCCAGAGGAAGAGGTGTGGAGGCCCAAACAAAGGCAGAGGCTGAAAAGGTGTGGGAGGCCAAAAAGGTGTCAGATGCCCAGACAAAGGTAGAGGCCAAAAAGGTGTGGGACCCCTGCCAATGGAAAAGACCAAAAAGGTGTGGGAGTCCCAGATGGGGGGGGTGGAGGCCAGTCTGAGGTTAAGATGTAAAGCCTTGGGAGGCCCAAGAACTGTGGGAAGCCTAGGAATGTAGTCAGGAATTGCAAAATAGTGTGAAAGGCACAGAAAGTGGCACAAGAGAGTAGAGGCCCAGAGGGACCTCTCATGGGTCACTGCTCTGTGACCCACCATACTAGCTGACATGGGATCAGCAGTAGGAAGCTCAGAGAATGTTGTTCCAAATAGTGGAGGCCCAGAGAGAGATGGAGGCCAAAAAGTGTTGAAGGCTGAGAGGGGTATGAGCACAGATTTTGCGAGACCCAGAGAATTTAGGAGGCCAAAATTTTTGGCAGTCCCATGGAGAGGGAGAGGTCTGTGGAGATATGGTGGCCCAGAGGGAGTGAGAGGCACACAGAATATGCGAGGCTAAGACATGGGAGGCCCAGACCGGGCCCACCTTGCCAAACTTACCCAGTTTCTTTCCAAAAATCTCATGTTTTCCCCCTTTCCTTCAGGGAGGAACAGCAGGGCATCAAGCTCTCACCCTGCCCACAGGTCCATTCCTGGCCTCTCTCCAGAGACCACCAAGGCCCACAAGTGTTTCTATGTCTTGGAGCACATCCACAGCCAAATCTCACCCCTCTTCTCATCTTCGTGATGAGAAAGTCATGGATTTCCTTGAACAAGCAGGGTTGTAAAAAGGAAATAATCTTAGTTCAGCAGCCTTGGTTGGCCCTTTGGAAATCAAACCATAGCTGAAGTGGAGCAGGTTACAGTCTCGGTCTTCTACAACTTCTTACTACGTGCAAGAGCTGGAAGCCAACAGCGATGAAGAACTGAAGAGACAGCAAGGCAGAAGATAAATGTCATGGGAGAACGACCTCCATTGCACAGCCGAGAGGGCTGTATAACACAATCACCTGGAGAGCTGGGAAGACGCTGCCGAGGGCTGCAGGCTTGCCCAGAGGGGAATTGCCGCCCCTCAGGAAGGCACAGGCCTAATGGGTCCTTGTTGTGATGGTTGGAGGGAAAAGCTTGCCCTCGGCAGAAAGGCTTCCACGCAATTTTTCTGTCTCCTGCAAATGCTGGATTTAACAAAACCTCATCAAACATATCTCTGCTTTTCCTGTGAAGTCGCTTTCGAGAAGAAAACCAAGGAAAATTTATTTGCGAGGCCGTGTGGGTACCTTGTGCGCTTAGAGCTGGAAGCACACCAGAGCCCTCAGATGGCAGAACATAAGGACAACCAGGGTCAGTGAGAAAAGCCAAGCTGGCACACCTGGGTACGATTATGCACTTCTTGGACCAAGCCTTACAGGAAAATGCTGTTTGCTGTGATTAAGTTTTTTCTCTTTTTTTTCTCTTTCTCCAAACTGCAGGTCAGAGCATACACAGGGTTTTATGTTCTTGCTCCCAATAGTGCATAAACATTGTATTTTGAAAAGTTTTCTGCTTTACCCTTTCTGTCCAGGGGCCTCATAAAGGGAAAAAGGTGCAGCATTGGGTTAGGGGACGTTTCCTGCAATGGGGACAAAGGCCTGGGTTTGTGCTTTTTCACTCTTCTCTCTTGCTTTTAAAGTGCATTCCACTAATGTTTACAACTATTTAGAGAAAAATACCCCATTTGCCCTAAGAGCTGGTTATGGGCTTGTAATGATGAAATAAAAAGCAGAATGATTTCATCCTGGCTATTGGTGATGGGCTCAGCCAGGCAGTAAACAGGTCCCTGCGGTGCACATGGGTTGTGCTGAGCTGCAAGCCCACGTGTCTGCTGCAGGAGTGGAGGCAATGGTTAAGGCAGACCTGGAAGAGAAAAGGGTCATTTAAATAAGGGATAGATGCGGAAGCTTTTGGAGAAGGGGGACATGAGAGTCCCTCCTCCAGACCCTGGCTCAGGTCAAGGGTTTAGAAACTGCGGGCGAAATCTGGGCCTGAGCAGAGGAACAGCACCAGGGTGCTCTCCTGTGCAGCTGAGAAAGGACAATTCCCTTCGGTGCCACTCCTATGGCAAGGGGAAGGAGTGGGGCAGGGAAAATGAGATATAATCAGATGAAAGATGTGATTACATAGATTGCTGAGTTCCCTGACAAATTAGGAAAATCACATGGCCTGATTAGTGTTTGGAAAAAAAAGTAAGATGAATGCGAGCATCAGTGCTTTGGAAAGAATTAGAAGATGTGCAGATGACTGTATTATCAAACCTTTAAGCAAATATTTTGCCGATTAGAGCAATACATCTATGTCACAACTGGGCTGGAATACGTGTTCTTGGGACACATCACACAGAAACCTTCAATGACAGCCAAGCAGGGGGATCAGCCAGCTCTGGAATGCTGCAAAGCACAAAGTGCTCTGCAAAGATGCTGTGTCCTGACCTCTCATCTCGATGGCTCCCATGGGCTATGCACTGCCCTAAATGTGCCTACTGAGGTTTCAGTCCTTGAAGGAGTGGCTGTCCCTTCTCCCTAAGGCTCCCTCGTGGACAACAGGTGCATTATTTACCCGTTAAATCCACAGCCTCCGGATACCCCGTGTCACACTGCAGGGTGGTTTCTCACAGCATGCAAAGACATTGACACCTTAGGAAGGGGGCCTGGGACACATGCATCAACCCCAAGCACAAATGCAGGGACCCCCTGGACCATCCATCACCCCTTCCCCCCACTCCATTCCTGGCTCAGCTTGTGCTGCCAAGCCAGTGCTGAGGAGAGGAAGGAGCCTTGCCCCAAAGCTCCTGCAGGGCTTCGGGGTTCAAGAGCTGTCCTTGGCCGCCCCTGCCTCACCGTCCCCAGTGGTGTGCCAGCTCTCCCCGATGCTCGCCTCCAGCCCCCAGATCTTATCCCTGTCCCCTCCAAGCCTTTGGGACAGGGCAGTCCAAACGCAGGTTCCCCGGAGCCTAAACTACTCCAAAAAACCCAACTTTCACGGCATCCCTTCTTTAAAACAGTGAGACAAACACTTGGAGAAGACGAAGCATCTATTATCGTGTTTGAAATGAAATTTGGGGCTCAGAGGGACCCTTGCACAGCGTGCAATGTTCAACAGTGGACTTCAAAAGACCATCCGCTTCTCAAAAAGCCACGCCCGTTCAAAAGAAAGGCCTTTTTGAAGGCCACAATGGCAGCTGAATGACCCTCAGATTGGCTCACCATCTGGTTTAAAAATCAATACTGATAAGGCCCCAATCCAGCAAAGCACTTCAGGTTAAGCACCTGTTTTGTCAGGGCTGAGTGAGCACTACAGGCTCAACTGCAGCCTGTTAACATGGAAATGACGTTTTTCTGTTATCCTAAGCTGAGCACTAATAACTTCTTCCCATGCCTGACTCCGCAAGCCATAATAACGAAGAGCTGAAAGCAACTGAAATGTTGCTTTTTCCTCTGTAGATGCAAAGGGGTTCAGCCCTTCCTCCACATTGCCTCATGGCAAACCTGAGAAGGTTTGGGGGATTACAGCACAGGTCCCACTGATAACTCATCTGCCTTCAAAAGGCAGCATTGGGAGTGCTCCGTGCTACCCATCTGGGAACATGTCAGGCAGGGATTTCAGCTCCTTGCTGTCGCACCTCTGCAGAAATAGAATTTATGGGTTTCAGCATGCCCCAAGCAGCCTCAGGTCTCAGCCCCACATGTTTGGACCTGGATATCGGTCTTAAATCTACCCCAATCTGAATCAGCGGGACCATCCCCAGCAGAGTATTGCTAAGGACGACCAGAGAAATACCTTCTCAGCCAAATGTCAAGCATCACCTCTCTCTGATAATACCTGCATACAAAGAAATTACATCAGAAATTACTTCCCTCAATCTCAGTAAAAGCACATTAGGAAAAACTTCCATTTCTAGGAAAAAGACTTGACAGCTGTGTTGAAATTACCTCTGGTAATTTTAACTGAGTGGAAGCTTTTATATTCAATTGCACCAAAAATGTAAAGCACATCACTTATTAAGCTTTTATGTCTGACATTCAGCCTGGTACCTGACGACATCTTTCCAGCAATCTGGAGATCATGCAGCTAATGTACTTGGAAATGGTAGAATTAGGTATGGTGGAAAGTCATTAAATTTGAAATTAAATGGGCTCTTTCGGTTCTTGAAGGTAATCTTAAAAAAAAAAAAAAAGCCTCTGCAGAAGTCAGAAAACATCTCCCATATTAGCTATCTGAGCTTTCTTGTTCTTCCTTTAATAGTGACAATTAGTTGACTTGAGTATCACACTGGCTTCGCTGTGATTAAAGAGCAGGCACCTGCAGGTTCCCACAAAAATGAAGCATCAAGTCCTCCTCACCATTGGCACCAGCCAGAGCACCTGTCTTAGCTTTATTAGCACAATTTCAAAGGCTAGAAAAAAATGCCATGGAAGTGGTCTGATGCTCTGGCAAGCCAAGCTATTTCCTACCCAAGACTTTTTCAGCAAGAAACGTCTAACTGTACATCATAAGGCTGCCTCTAAGGGGCAACTGGAGGGAAGGACAAAAAATCTGACTTAGACTAGTCTATTAAAATCCACATAAAAATAAAAATACAAAAATAGCTGAAGCAAAAAATGCCTGTAAAGTGTTTAGGCCAAATTAAACAGCCTAGAAATGCTTAAAACAGTGTTGCCATGGTTTCGTACACCAGCTTGATGCTATGCCACCCATACTCTGCGATTCTTCCCTGGGACCTGGGAATCCCAGCCCCGTAAAGGGTGATGGGCGTAACACGGCGGGGCTGGCTCCTTGCCCCATGGCTCAGCAGAGCAGTCCCCTAGCACACCTAGGCATATTTTTGTGCGAGGGCAGCATCAGGCTACCTGTGCAGACTCATATGGCATCCACTCCTTTGCAGGAGTCTGATGGGCGAGAGTACGGTGTTATTGGTGCAACAAGCTAAAACCCCTCAGATGCTGCCACCAGCCATGTCCTCTGGGATCAGCCATGCTCTGGCATTAGCAAGCACCACCAGTGACTCGTAGAGCTCTTGGTTCCCACCTTATGGCTGAGCTGAGGCTGTGCTTACCAGAACATATGCATCCTGTGGTTCATTAACGGGGTAACGATCTCTGGGTGAACATTAATGGTCTTTGTGTGAGTATAAAATGATGCATCGCTGCCAAATATCTGCCTGCGGTTAATAGCTTCAACTCTAAAGGTAAGCACCGCAGAGGAGAATATAAATGCATTATTAAAAAAAAAAACCTCTCAAAAAAACCTTAAAGAACAATAAAAACAAAACAGTTACAGTATAAACACACCCTTTTGTGCCTTTCTGCTGTAGCGCATACCGCAGAACATATGGCATATAAGATCACCCACTGACCAGTGCTTCCTGTACAGGCTAACGGTAACTTGAGACAGGGAATAGCGAGACGTGATTTCCTTTACTGCTGCTACCAGGGTCCCCTTCTGCATTTCACGTGGCTCTCAGCCCGATAAGGAGGGCTCTTGCAAACCACCAACCACTCTCGTTAGCAATGCAGGCAATCAAAACGGATATAACCTGACAAACAGAGGAAAACCAGGCAAATTGGTTGTACCTGAGCACAACCGTGGGACCTGCTGGAAACCCCACCCCTGAAGTTACTTAGCTGAAGTGCATATTCACAGGCACAAAGTCTGTGGTCCCATTCCCTGTGCCAGGCCTGTCGTCTGCAGGGTATCCGCAGCGCCTTGATGGGGACATGCCACATGCGCATCTGGGTGAAGCACAGCTGACAGGACGAAGGCGGTCTCATAAAACCTGCTTTGATTTGTTTAATGAGCTGCTTATTGCCAAAGATGAAAGAAAGAAGCGTGGCAGCTAACAAACCAGGGAAGTGCTATTGATGTTGTTTTCTAGCACTTCTTGATGGAAAAAAAAAGACACGTTTCTTGGCTTTGTACATGAGCCCGCTATCTCCAGGCTCTGTAAAGCTGTGTACAGGGGGTCCCGACGCCCTGGGGTATCACAGAATCATTTAGGTTGGAAAAGACCTTTAAGATCATCGAGTCCAACCATCAACCATGCCCACTAAACCATGTCCTGCAGTGCCCTGTCTACACGCTTTTTGAATACCTCCAGGGATGGTGACTCCACCACTTCCCTGGGCAGCCTGTTCCAATGCCTGACAGCCCTTTCAGTACAGAAATTTTTCCCAATATCCAATCTAAACCTCCCCTGTCGCAACTTGAGGCCATTTCCTCTTGTCCTATGCCATGTCAGGGGGGGCACCAGGAAGGATACCCACAGGTCATGGTGTCCCAGGGGCATCTGTCCATCCTGCTTCACACCTGCAAAGTCCTATAGCACCGCCATCCCCAGCAGGGAAGGGGCCAAGAGTGAAAGCTTATGGGTTACATCATTAGCTGCCATCTAAATCAAAATAATAGTTTTTAAAATGACATTACAGAGCTGAGATAGGCCATCCCCCATTTCCCCACTACCACTACAGACCTGATGATGCAATTCAAATATCCAGACTGATGTACAACCCCCAACCCCAGCTGATGGCAGGTCCCCTTTATAACCTCATAACCTGCATGTCCCATTCAAAAAGCAAGCAATGGCTGAAATCCGGACTTTAAAAAGGGCCCCATACCAGAGTTGTGATGCTCAGGGACCCCGGGGCTCCAGCCGCTTACCCCAGAATGCCAGGGACTCATTAGCGCATGGGCCAGCCCTTTTCTGTGCTGTCTGGAAGATGAACAAACACCCCAGATTCAGTGGTACGAGAGGCCAACGCAACAAGGTCTGTGTAGCTTCCACGGATGCGAGGCACTGCGAAACTGCCGAAGGCTACAGAGGTAATTTAAATGGTGTACGTTTGAGCACAACACACACACATTAAGTACCAGTGGGTAGTAAAATACTTCTAATTATTCCCATGTCCCTGAGCTTTCACACCTCCATTTTCTTATATTCAATTCCCCTGCTTTCTTTTTTGGAGTTAATTCTTTTTTCAGGCAAAGAAGAGCACAAATACTGTTTGTTACACAAAATAAACTGACATGCACTGTGATTTGGCTACAAAATAGGCATGTTTTGGAAACAGCATATACAGCATACTGCATGAAAACACATTTCCACAAGGGACCGTATCAGACACAGCAGTTCCTTTCCCTAAACAAAAAGAAGTCTTGTTTGCTAAGTGAGTTTTACTTCTTTGGCTAGGGAGAAGTTTTCCAAATTCTTCATTTCTCTTCATTTTATACAATTTTTGCAAAGTATTTTCCAGCTCCGTGAACTGCCCAAAGCACAAGGTGCAAAAGCACAGAGCTGACTACAGAGGGAGAATCAGGAAAAGTCTGAATGTGAACGTGCAAATTCAGCACCTGGTGAATTTGTCCCCAAGTGTCCCCGCTCAGCTGTCCCTGCTCACGCTCAGCCAGCGTAACAAAGTTTTCCGGCTCTCACAACTTTATCACGAGCCACAGTATATTCTCTACTCCTTTTCTTAAGGCACCAACTTTGATTCCTGCAAATGTGTGAGATTCTCAGCAGTCATTATTTTCACAATTTTCAGTTCTTTTCATTTCCAGGCTTTTTAATCTGCTTTTCAGTTAAAGGGCTGGAAATATGCACCTTTAAAAGGCAAAGAACTCGACATGGAGGGCTTTAGAATATGAACATGGCGTGGGGTCTCGTATCCCATGCTTCCTGAATGCTTGAGGCTGACAAAGTGTTAATATTTCTCTGGCCTGTCAATTTTTATTCTGCTATTGAATGTGTAGCCTCAGGCAAGTATTTGCCCTCTTTGCCTCAATTTTACAATCCATAAAATAACAAAGAAATTACAATACTTTGACAGTTATGAAAACACATGACATTTATACTCATTTTACATAACATTTACTTTTCAAAAAATGGACTCCTTACCTCAGATTTCATGTTAATGCACTGGACTATCATGGAAAATATCTCCAGAGGCAAGCAGAAATAGTATAAAGTTCATGGCAGGTGGAACCAAAACTTCACAGCATGAGGCTGTAGCAAGCCCCTTGCATCTGAGGAAAACCAAATCATATTATACCATGAGCCCAAATGAACCGAAGAACATTATCGCTTCATCTATTGAAAATTTCCTAAGCCTAAGGTGCCACAAACACAGTAATACGAATGATTTTAGACTAGATAGATGTCGTAATATTTAAGATGTCAGATGGAGTAATATGCAAGTAATTATGTTTTGCCTTTCATTCAGTCTTTGTCAGGGATACAGACTGATGGCCCTGGAGATTGAAGGCTTCTGTCTAGATAGTGCAAATACTCATTTTAACACAACGAGCACAAGCGTTCACTGCCACGCTTTCCCAAAGGGGCCAAAAGCAGGACTGATCTATTCAGCTGCAGTTGAATCTTGTCCAGAAGAAGGGAGTCCTCCCTTTGCTAGTCTATGGAAATATATTACTATATGAAGCATGTACAGCTGGTTTCCTGAGCAGCGGTGAACTGGTACTGGTATGGAGCACAGCCTCAGTGGATGCCTTATGAGTCCTGCCCATACTAAGAGTAGTGAATATAAAACCCACCATCACTGGGTGCCTCTGCCTTTGCAGATCTACCACAAACAGGCAGTCTGGGGTCATATCTGCACCCAACCCAGGACACGCAAGGCAGCAAAACCCAGCCTCTCCCGAACCTCTCCTAGGCAGCAGATTTGCTTGAGCTGAGGGGGGTTGGCTCCTCCAGTGGGAAAGCAGAGCAGTGGGAAAGTACCGATAAATGGACCAAGAAACACAGGTGATGAAGATGGTTTTGAGAGAAGTCTCCCGGAGGAACGAGGGAGGTACTGGTGGAGGTGCCAAGTCAATCCACGTCAGAGAAAAATGATAAAAATGAGAGTCTTCCTGCTTGCCTGATCATGATCGAGCCCTGAGGATTCACATAAGACGACCTCGCTTTTGGGAAGGCGGCTGCATCCCTGGGATCTGCACCCTCCTGGGAGATGCACCCCGTCATTGCACAGCCTGGAGTGGACCAAGCCAGCAGCAAGCCCCTGGCCCATGAGACGGGGAGACCTTTTTCAAATCGATCTACCAGTTTTCTCTGTGTTTGATACAGCCCTGCATGGCCTCATGTGCTGCCCTGGGTGGCCACTGCAACCAGCGCATCCTGAGACAGAGGATGAAGTCTCAGCTCCTTTCTAGGTGATGGGAAACTCGGGCTGACCTCAGCACCAGCCTAGAGTCAGGAAGGAGGGACTTTTGCTCCTAACCCACTGCTGTTACCATGCTCCAGCTGTGCCTATTCATACGACAGCACAAATTCAAGTATAAATCCAGTGCAGAACACAATTCATCAACTGGCCATTAGCAATGTTGCATATGGACGTGCAAACCAGGTTTGCATAGCCCAATAGCAGGACTACTAATACCTACTCACCGATGCAACCATTAAGATGAATGAACATCTCGATTTTACCTGTTCACTTTTAGCTGTTGCCAGCCTTGTATGGTTGTGAAGAATCTGCAAAGGCCATTTAGCAGCAATATTTGACAATTCTGCTTTATTTTGCCCAGCTTCACTATTAAAGAATGCCAGTTATTTGCAAAGTAGCTTGTGAAAATGTGAATATGGCACGTAAAGGGAATGAAACCGTTTCTCAAACTCCCATACCCACTCCAGACCTGCAAAACAATAATTCATCCTGTGAAAAAATTGAACTGCATGATATAAAAATGTGTTTATTCCAGAAACTCAGAAACTGCCCTGTGCTTTTCCCTTTCCTGCTTTGGTTAATTTGCCCCAATTTGCCCTCTCCTGATAGAGCCCGTTCCACTTGTCACTGTTACCTGATTAAATTAGCAACAGCCCACAGTAAATATTTAAAAGGAAAAACTTCACAGCATGATGAGCAGACTTTTGCAAGTTGGCATAATAACAGAAGGAGAAACAAACACCTCTAAGAAATACCTTTAAGAATTATCAAAGGGTCTTTGGGTCTCATATGCCAGAGGTGCAGCTACAACTGTGTGCAGGCACCGCATTTTGCCGATCTTGAGGCTCATTAGTGGAAACACAGCTGTTTTCTCGAGGAAATTGTCAGCCTCTTGATGTAATACTGACTTGGGGG